>LBNU01022938.1:14606-28100 GCA_014162995.1 Artemisia annua
TCGTCTCCTCCGAATCAAAGGAAAAAGCTTCATACACTGGGATAGAAAGATCGGGATGAGAAGTGGGATTGCCACTTAATGCTTCAATCTTAGCAATGAGAAGATATACTTTCGCCAGTTTTTCACGAAGAGCTTCATCTTGGATTTCATTGTCGCCATCTTCATCATTCTCCTCTTCTAAGCTGACGAGCTCAGAAGGTAGGTTGTCGACATAATCGATGTCTTCAAAAGATAAACAATCATACTCATAGTCGGACTCGGAGAACACTTCAACACGATCACAAGATTTTTCAAACGAATCCTTGAGCTCGGGCTCCAAAGGATCTGACGGCTTAGAAATATCAAAAACAAGTGTCGAAGAACATTTAGGGGAATCCAGAGGTGGGACAAGTGGTGTGCTCTGAGAGCTAGCAGTTTCCACCGCTTCCGTTGTAGTCTCTGGTTCGTGTTCTTGGGAAGAGTCGGGAGTATCAAGAACAAATTCACAATCACCGTTAGAAATTTCCACGGACTCTCTTGGGGTTGGGACAAGGTTCTCAGCACTTGGTTTATTGAATTCACCAGATTCCGTTGCCGGAATAGTACTAAGATGCTCGTCCCCCATTATGAAAGAATCCTCTGGGTTCAAAGTTGATGAGACGGGTGTGATAGCAGCTGATGAATCTTTATAACCGTGAATTGAATTATGACGGTAAAATTCGGAATTCACCTTAGCGGCCTGTTCTTCAAAAGATTTTTCAAAAGGGTATGGAGTATTTTCTTTAAAATCTCAAATAATGAGATCCGCGGATACTTAGCCGATAATTTAAAGCCATGCATATATAAAGTAAAGTACGGGAGCCGACAAAAGAGTAGCTCCTTGTGTACAAAACTAGCAAAAGCTTTTGTGATCATCAATGGTTAAGGGAACAAGCTAGGGCTCAACACGCCCGGATCAAGTCAAAATTTTTATTCTCACTCTTACCTAGTAGGAAAGTCAAACTCGGTGTCAAAACTTTTATTCTATTTTTGTATTTTTATATATTTTTTTTCATTTTTTTTCATTTTTTTTTTTTTTTGTTTGAATTTTTTTTTTCAAAATTTTTCAATTTTTGTGGATTTTTGAGGAAAAACGGGGTTGCATAAGTAAACGATAATGGTGAAAGTGCTAGGTCATCAAATCGAAGATTCACCCCCCCCCAGACTAAAGGTAAACATTGTCCTCAATGTTTCAATGTTTCAAAGGTAAGGGTAATCCTAATAATAAATCTAAGGCCGTTTATTAAGTATGCCAAAGATACCATTAGTCGATAAGATTTGGATATAGGATTTCCATTCCAGCAGCAAGACATGGGACTCGAGTGGAGATGAGACGAACCACGAGCACGAGAGTCATCATGAATTGGGGAAATCCTGCACATACACAAACAACCAAGCAAACACAAGATTGGAAGAGGTCGCCCTCCTCGCGTTACTTATTAGCAAATAAAGATGAAATAAAAGGATAAGCATGGGGTGCCTCCCACGAAGCGCTTGTTTAGTAACGAGTCGTATAGCTTAGACTCGCCCCGAATTTACTTGTCCTTGGGGGAGCAAATGAAACACACAGCTTGAAAATCGACGATGCCGGGGTCAAAAACTACATCCTCACTCGCGTGGAAATGACGGATGGGAGAAACAGCAGCATATGTGAAGAATGGAAGAAAGATCTTTATCACCATTAAAATCAATTCTTCATTTTCAAAAACCTTGGGTGGGAGGGCTGGAAAAATTTTGTCAAAAAGTAAGCCTCCCCCAGACTAACGTCTTTCTCAAGATTAAATTGAAACGATTCATATTCGGGAGGAGAGGAAAAAGCAAGAGAAGTGGTATTGCCACGACTCGTCTCCTCCGAATCAAAGGAAAAAGCTTCATAGACTGGGATAGAAAGATCGGAATGAGAAGTGGGATTGCCACTTAATGCTTCGATCTTAGCAATGAGAAGATATACTTTCGCCAGTTTTTCACGAAGAGCTTCATCTTGGATTTCGTTATCATCTTCCTCTTCTAAGCTGACAAGCTCAGAAGGTAAGTCGTCGACATAATCGATGTCTCCAAAAGATAAAGAATCATATTCATTGTCGGACTCGGACAACACTTCAACATGATCACAAGATTTGTCAAACGAATCCTTGAGCTCGGGCTCCAAAGGATCTGACGGCTTAGAAATATCAAAAACAAGTGTCGAAGAACATTTTGGAGAATCCGGAGGTGGGACAAGTGGTGTGCTCTGAGAGCTAGCAGTTTCCACCACTTCCGTTGTAGTCTCTGGTTCTTGTTCTTGTGAAGAGTCGGGAGTATCAAGAACAAATTCACAATCACCGTTAGAAATTTCCACGGACTCTCTTGGGATTGGGACAAGGTTCTCAGCACTTGGCTTATTGAATTCACCAGATTCCGTTGCCGGAATAGTACTAAGATGCTCGTCCCCCATTATGAAAGAATCCTCTGGGTTTATAGTTGATGAGACGGGTGTGATAGCAGCTGATGAATTTTTATAATCCTTTATTTGAATAGAATCTTCATCGTCATCGTGAACGAAAGTTTTGCAAGATTGGACGCTCACTTTAGCTGCTTGTTCTTCGGCTAGTAATTCTCCAAATGATTTTTCATAGCGATATTGAGAACTTACTACCATTTTGCTTTGTGCCGTACGAACTCTTGATTTGTTTTCGATAATCTTCAAGGCATCGTAAGTGGTTAGACAATAGAGATTACCACCGGCGGCCGTATTGAGGGAATCTTGATCATTTTGCATTAAAGCATTGTAGAAGATGTCGACTTGAAACAATTCGGAAAAACCATGATGTGGGCATTTTCTCATAAGACCTTTGAATCTTTCCCAAGTCTCGGCGAAAGACTCATCAAAACGTTGTTGGAAATTAATGATTTCTTTTCGAATTTCAAGCGTTTTGGAATGAGGATAGAATCGATTCAAGAACTTTGACGCTAAATCGTCCCAAGTGGTGATAGAGTTAGGAGGTTCACGATCAAACCATCTCGAAGCTGCTCCTTTAAGCGTTAACGGAAATAAGATTAGCTTCACCACATCATCAGGGACTTGGTTAATTTTGAACGTTCCGGTTATTAGGTAAAATCTGCTGATGTGGGAGTAAGGATCATCGTTTTCGGAACCAAAGAAAGGATCAATGAATTCAAGTAACTCGACGTTGATTTGATATTCATCTGCCAGAATCGGTGGAATGACGATGGCCTTCTCAAGACGTACAAGAATTCTGATCAACTCCTCTATAGAACGTGTACCTGCCATGATATGAAAAATAGGAGAATATTTTTGGATTTTTATGTTTTGAAAAATGAAAAGTTTAAAGTGAAAACAAATTTTGAAATGGAAAATCTTTTTGGATTTTTGGTTTTAGAAGAGTGGAAATCAAAAGTGAAAACAAATTGGAAGAGAAAATATTTTTGTGTTTTTATATTTTGAAAATATTTACAAAACACATTACTCAAACGATCGAATAACTCAATCTTATCAACCGCTCCCCAGCAGCGGCGCCAAAAATTGTTGTGTCGCGGGAGCAAAGTACAAGTTCAAACCACGGGTATCGTTGTCCCAACGAGGGTTGAATATGGATCTCGTAACTCAAGACCATGAGCTATGTGTGATGAATAGGTTTAAAAGAAGTTTTAGGTTTTGTCTATACTATAACGACAAATTAAAGTAAAGGAAAGCGGTAAAACGACATGAAATAAGAAAACGAGTACAATTGCATGAATAAAATGACTAAAGAAAGCGGTAAATGAAAGCGATAAGTAAATAAAACGGTAAATGAAATTAAAAGACAATGTGTTTGCAAAGCGACGCGAATAAGTTTATCAAGCTTGAGGTAAAAGTTTGTGACGAGTTATTCTCCTTTCTCGAGATTAGTTGTTGATTAATCTTTTGAAAAGATATCAACTCAAGACGAGTGAATCAATCGTTCAAAGATTTCGTCTTCGAATAATTAACTCACACGTCTAAGTAAACTTTCGATTACTTATCACAAACGTTTAACACTCTCACTAAATTCACAAACTCGAATAGCTAAGCAAGCACGTTTTAAAACTACTCACGACTCATTAAAAACTTAAAGCGATAAAGAAAATAAAAGACTTGTAAAACATTTAACGTAATAAAAGTTTAAAACTAAAAACTAAAGACACGAGACTTAAATAAGAAAACGACTCTAAAAAGATTTTAGAAAATTTCAACAGCATAACATTTAGATTTAATAAAAATGAAACCTCACTCGATAAACGATGAGGGAAAATAAAAGTCTAACTCGACTTGTAAAAGAAATAAGAAAAGAAGAGAAGAGGAAACAAGACACGACTCAAAATAGACTTGGACTAAAAATCAAACTCGCTATCTAAAATCTTGAACCCATACTCGCTACTATAGAAAATAAGCCAAACTCGCTAGACCTAATTAGCCAAACTCGCTAGACCTCATTTTCAATCCAAACTCGCTAAGCAAAAGTACAAACTCGCTAAGAAGTTCAAACCATACTCGCTAGGGTTTATGTCCCTTACTCGCTAGCTTTCTAAAAATACCAAACTCGCTAGGGCTTATGTCCCTAACTCGCTAGGCCTTATAAAACATACTCGCTATATATATAAAAAAAACAAACTCGCTACTAAACCCTAAAATTAAAAATACTAGACTTTAAATACTTTAAACGTGACACAAATTTCATAAAAAAAAATAAATAAGACTTATAAAAACTTGATAAATAAAAAACGTAAAGACACTAAAATAAGCTCCAAAAAGTAAGCAAACAAGCCGCGCTGTCTTTTGGAAGCCTGTTTATTTGTATATCTTTTCACTTGAAACAGAAAAGACATGCAAAGGGTGGTGAAAATAATAACAAGTGTAGAAAAATTAAAAGAAAAGTTGTAAAGATTAAAGGAAAGATTTAAGACACGAAAATAAGCTAAAAATAAGCATGCAAAATAAGCTTGCATTAAAGATGAAAAATGAAACTTCACTAAAGGCATGAAAAATAATCACACTACAACCTAAACTTACTCTACAAAGCTACCTAGAAAGTAGACCACACTTCCAAGTGAGGACGGGTGATGTTTATATAATGACGTCAAGAGCTTGTAATAGTTTTACAATGTTGCACATTTAGCCCTTGAACCTTTACATCTCATGAAAAGAACACTAAAACTTTGTTACAACTATTAAACGTTCTTAAATATAAAACGTAACACTCGATAACTTGAGGATTTAAGTTGACTCGTATCTCAAAGATCTTCAAAGATGTAAAAACGTTCACTAGCTCAATTTTGGAAAGCTTCTTATCATGAATATCTTTCAACTTTAATTAAGCGTTTCTTCCATCTTTTTGAGCTTTTAAGAAATAACTTTGTCGACTTGGGCTTTCCTTGAGTAGATTTCATCATTGACTCGGCTTTGTGACACTTTTCCACATCTTGTGTTCGTTTTAGGCTTTTAGGTTGATTTTCATGCAATTTATGCAATATCCTTTCCTGCACGATCACAAACACAAAAACACGATATCTTTGGCATTTCACGTTAGTTTTTGGTCTTATTAACACTTAAACTAAGGTCAAAAGTATGTGTAAAATAGCACATACCACTCAGTGTCACACGTAGTTATGGATAGTCAAGAGGTGATGTACGTCTCATACTTGATGGTTGGTTGGTTGAAGAGTATAGAGTACTTAGGGATTCGATGGTGTACGAACTCTCTACACCGTTCTTAGTCACAAGGATAGTACAAGCTTAAGTCACAAGTCTGGGGGATTTTACTTCATTCTCAAGTTCGTCATATTGAACATTTTCCTCCTGAGATTAATAGAAATAGCCGTCGTTGTTGATTCAGAGGTTGATAAAGAGTAAGACGATTTCAATGGTATCATTAGTAGATTGGGATTATCGACATCTTCACACGTGCTGATTATGATTTATGCTACAGTGCTTCCGGCTAATACTTCATGTACACAATGTTATGCTGATTCCGATGAGATTACAATCATCAAGGGGAGAGAAATGTGTACATCAGGGATGCACAACGGGTTCACGTGATCGGGCTTAATCATTTATTCCGGAGTAGATATCCATAGAGATTGTCAGTGCTTCAACCTGTTACTTTGGTGTCATTATTTCTACCTTTGTTGGTTACATGTGTACATTATGGGTTAATTCGTACGATAGCTGGAATGCATCTGTTGGAGTTGAAGATGTTGATACTTTGTTCCCCCTAATAGACAATCTTGAAGAAGGTCGAGTCTACAGTCTGTTCTATATTTTCCGCTGCGTGTTAGAAGACTAAAGACGGGTTGCATTTAATTATCAAAAGACTTCTTCATATTCAGAGCATTCATCATAAAGGTTGTCAGTTTGGGGGAGAGCACTAATTAGGGGAGAGTGTACTCATTGTTGTTAGTTTGCAATTAATCCCTAATTAGATTTGCTCACACTGTTCTTCTGCAAGTAAAGATATGGCAGCTGAGATGATTCTGGAAGCTGAATGAAGCAATGAAGGTTGAAGACCACTCTCGGAGCTGCTGCGCTTATATTTTGTATTTAATTTTACTTGTAAGGAACGTTGTAAGCAATTCCCGTATAACATCACTTTGGGGAGAGATTGTTAGCCTTAAAAGTTATGTTATTATTGGGAATTGCAATAGTATCAAAGTACAAGGACTAGTTTATTCATTAGTGCTAAGTTAGGCTAGTCTTGTAGTATAAATACCCCTCCTAGTCTCAACTAGGAGGTTGGATGTCTCATTGTATTTCAAGGTGTGCGTGTTTTCCTTCTTTCTCTCTCTAGAAAACACACATCTTCCCAATTCTTTAATCTAATATATACCATGTCTTTCCTTTATTTCGAGCATCCCCGACCTCCAAAAAGTGTTTCTTGGTTATAACAAGGATCTTCCTGTTTCTAATGCTTATCAAGTTTTTGATGATCTTGATATGGTGGATAAGGAGGATGAGTTTACTAAAGGCACTGATGAAGAATACGCTAATGTTGTGTGCCCTAGCTGAAATTGGAAGTGGATGAGGTAATGAAATCAGGTATCTATCCTTCTTTGGCAGTCAGAACTGATTGGTCTTTAGCCCAGTTAGACTATGTTTTTCAAAATTGTTCTAAATATGGGATGGAACCTTATATTGATGAGGAGGATGTGGAGTCTGAGAATGAAGGGATGGCAACTTCTATGAAACCTGAGAAGGTAGAAACTTGTGGCCCAGGTAAAAGTGATATTGGGGCTAAGCTTAATGATGTTGTTTAATGAATATCAAAGCTTTTGCTTGGAATGTGAGAGGCCTTGGTAATGAGGTTAGTCAAAAACAGGTCATTGATCTTCTTAGAGAGGGTGGCTTTAGTTTTTGTGGTTTGTTAGAGACAAGAGTCAAGAAGAAGAATCTGAGTAAAATTTGTTCTAAAGTATTAGGTAATTGGGACTGGATTTCTAATGCTTCTATGTGTGAAGGGGGTAGTCGGATAGTTATTGGTTGGGACCCTAATGCTGTTAGGGTCATGCTTCATAGCCAAACTTCTCAGTTAATGAATGTGTTTGTGGAAGCTGTTAATGGTAGTAAGAAGTTTTTCTGCTCTTTTATTTATTCTCATGTCAAGAGTAGTGGTAGGAGAGAGCTTTGGAAGGATCTGATTATTCATAGTCAGGTTGTTAAAAATGCTCCTTGGGCCCTTTTGGGTGATTTTAACATCATCCTGGAAGCTTGTGAAAGATCTATGGGTTCTTCTGTTGTCACTGCAGGCATGGTGGATTTTAGAGAGTGTTTGTACAAGATTGAAGTTATGGATTTGATTATGTCTGGTCTTCAATTCACTTGGAACAAGAGTCCTGGTAACCCTTCTGGTTTGTTGAAGAAATTAGATAGAGTTATGAACAATGTGCATTTCATGGATAAGTTTCGAGGTGCAAATGCTCTTTTTCTACCTTTTGTAGCTTCTGATCATACCCCCATGGTTCTCAATATCCCTAGTATTGCTGGTGCTAAGCCCAAACCTTTCAAGTTTGCCAACTTTCTATCTTCTAAACCTGAGTTCCTTTCTACTGTGGAGAGTGTTTGGTGTAAGGAAATCCCTGGTTACTCTATGTTTTCAGTTGCATCTAAGCTTAAACTCTTGAAGAAGCCTTTAAGGAAGCTGAAGTATTCTCAAGGGGATCTTGCTGCTAAAGTTCATTGTGTCAAAGAGGAGTTGTGTAGTATTCAAGCTGCTATGGTTAATGACCCTTTTAATGCTGAAATTAGGGCTAAAGAAGCTTTGCTTATTAAAAGTTACAAGGATGCTGTTAGAGATGAGGAGCTTTTTCTTAAACAGAGATCCAAGGTTAATTGGCTTAGTGAAGGTGATCATAATACTAAGTACTTTCATAGAGCTTTTAAGGAAAAAAGAAATTGTAATAGGATTGAATTTGTGGAAGACATGGCTGGTAATTTGTTTTCTAGTCAAGATGTGGGGGAGCAGTTTGTGAGACATTTTGAAGGCGTTCTTGGTAAGAAAGTGGATGTTGAGCCTATTAGTGACCCTGCTAAGCTTTTCATTAATAAGCTTTCTGATTTGGATGCTGATTTTATGGTGAGGCCTATTTCTAATGAAGAAATCAAAGCTGCATTGTTTGGTATGGATGATGACAAGGCACCTGGCCCCGATGGCTTCTCGTCAAAGTTCTTTATGACTTCATGGTCTATAGTGGGGTCTGAAGTTACTCAAGCCATTTAAGATTTCTTCACCAATGGTAAGTTGTTAAAAGAGATTAATGCTACTATTATAGCTTTGGTGCCTAAAATTAAAACCCCTAGAAATGTTTCTGATTTTAGGCCGATTTCCTGCTGTAATGTCTTATATAAGTGTATTAGCAAAGTTATTGCTAATAGACTTAAAGGAGTTCTTAATTCTATTGTTAGTGATTGTCAAGGTGCTTTCATTCCTTCTACACAAATCAGTGATAATATTATGTTATCACAAGAGCTGATGAGAAATTACCATAGGAAGAATGTGTCTCCTAAGGTTGCTTTCAAAATAGATATTAATAAGGCGTATGGCTCTGTGGATTGGGGTTTTCTAAAGTATTGCCTGGGTAATTTTGGGTTTCCTAGGAAGATGGTTAATTGGATCATGAGTTGTATCTCCTCTCCCTTTTTTACTGTTAGTGTTAATGGTGACCATTATCGGTATTTCAAAGGTAAGAGAGGGTTAAGACAAGGGGACCCTTTATCCCCTTATCTTTTCACTTTGGTTATGGAGGTGCTGACGTTGATGAATAGCAGAAACATTGAGAAGAATAATGATTTCAAATACGATTGGAAATGTAGTAAGGTCAAGCTTTCTCACCTTTGCTTCGCTGATGATCTTATGATTTTTTCTAATGGGGATGTTAACTCTGTATCTGTTCTGAAGAGTGCTTTAGAAGAATTTAGCAGAGCTTCTGGTCTTGTGCCTAATTTGAACAAGAGTGTTGCTTTCCTTGGTAATGTTCCTTATATTACTAAAAAAGCTATTTTGAGTATCATGCTTTTCTCAGAGGGAACTCTGCCGGTTAGGTATTTGGGTGTCCCGTTGCTTTCTTCTAGACTTTATAAGAAGTATTGTGATACTCTCATTGATGAAGTAAAGCAGAGATTGATGAACTGGAAAAATAAAGTGTTGTCATTTGCTGGGAGGTTGCAACTCATCCAATCAGTTTTATGTTCTATTCAAATCTTAGGTCCTCTGTTTTTATCCTTCCTATAAGTGTGTCCAAAGAGATTGAGAAGATCATGAGGGGTTTTCTTTGGTCTCAGGGTAGAGCTAAGGTTAAGTGGGAGGATGTTTGTAGTTTGAAATTTTAAGGTGGTCTTGGGATCAAGTCTCTTCATAGTTGGAATGTGGCTTTAATGTATAAACATGTGTGGAATATAGTGTCTAAGAAAGACACATTATGGGTGAAGTGGATTAATTCTTATAGGCTTGTTGATAGGAGGTCTCATTCTAGAAATTTTTGGGATGCTCCTATTCTAAATGATGTCTGCTGGGGTGGAGAAAGATTATGCAATGTAAAGATGTGTTTAGAAGACATATTATTACTAGAATTGGTAATGGATGTAATACTTCACTATGGTTTGATAATTGGTGTTTTTTGGGTCCTCTCTGCCAATTTATTTCTAAAAGGGATGTTTATGAAGCCGGTCTATCGTTGGATTGCAAGGTATCTGAAATGGTTATAATTGGAGAATGGAGATGGCCTGTGTGTTGGGCTCTTAAATTTCCTTTCTTATTCGAGCTTCCTCCTCCTTTGTTGTTTCATGATAGACAAGATAGCGTGATGTGGCTTTCTAATGATGATAAGGCAGTTAATTTCTCTGTGAAAGCTGTATGGTCAACCCTTATTATCAACAAGCCTATTGTTCCTTGGTATAAGATTGTTTGGTATAGTCAGAATATTCCTAAGCACTCTTTTATTCTTTGGCTTGCTATTAACAAGAAGTTGAAGACTCAGGATAAAATGGCTGTGTGGTTGAAGGTGGATAATCTTAAGTGTTCCCTCTTTAATGAAGTGCAGGACAACCATGACCATTTATTCTTTGGCTGCAAATTTGCTTCCCAGGTCTGGTCTTTCTTTAAAGATTTTATGAGACTTGATAATGTGCCTGATAATATTTATCAAGTTTTGGATTTTATGATTGGTAGACCTATGAATAAATCTATTTGGAGTATTATTCATAGGCTAGTCATTGGAGCTGTGGTTTATGTTATTTGGCAAGAGAGGAATGTGAGAATTTTCCAAGGTAAGTCTAGAAGTGTTGAGGATATTTGCAGTATTGTTAAGGATCTGGTTAGACTTAGGCTGTTAAGCTTAAAGTTTTAAAAATTCTAAGCAAGTGTTGCAAGTTGCTGAGGTCTGGAATCTTCAAGTGAAGTAGAGGAATGTGAATATGTTTTTTAGTGATCAGGTCTATGGATAGTTTCATGATGAATTAGTTTCTCATTTGGAGTTGCTGGAAGTGTATTGGTGATAATGGGAATTAGGTTTTTGTATGATGGTGCATAGAAGTCTCTGCATTTGGATTGGGCCATTGGTGCTTGATTGGAGAGGTCTTTGGGATGTGATTGCTGCTTCTTGGATGATGTTCTATCTTGCTAGACATTTGTTATGTAATATTTCTAATTATTGTAGTGTTCTATTGTTTTTAGCTTTATTCCCAAAACATGTGTTGGGAATGTCATTTGAACTTACTTGTATGGGTTTGTCCATATAAGTCTATTGTAATTTTAGCTTAATATATTTGCCGGGGATTGTCCCTTTTCCCCAAAAAAAAAAGTATTTGCATGATAGTGGAAAGATGTAGAGTTTAATGCGAAATTTATCAACCTTTAGGCAGTGTATTTAATCATTCTAGAGTAACATAGATAAATGTTAGGAGAAAGTTCGTTCTCCAAGAAAATAGAGAGGAGAAAATGAAAAAAACTTTGCAATATTATAACAAATGGAACAATTTTTGGTATTTTTTGAAAAAAATTGTAATTTTACAGGTTTTAAAGATTGGTTGAGCTGAAAACAAAAATTATAATAAAATAAAGGGATGAACTACTATGGGAGGTAACGACGATTACTTATGAACAATCTACCTAAATGTCGGATAAACTTACAACTGTCTAATCTTGCAACCACGGGAATTTTCTTAGATATACATGTTCTCAAGTTGGATGGTTGAGGAACATAAACTATGATAGATGCAGTTAATTAGTGGTTGGATCGACTATACGTAACCTTTCAATACACGCATTAAGCCTATTTCACAATTCACAAAAAATCAAACTTCCCCTACTAGTTGTTTACCTAAAGAAAAACTTAAGCCCTAGATTCACTATTGCTAGTTGAGTGTCACTATTATCATAAGTCCACTAATAAGTTCATTTACTAAACCTAATTCAACTGCAAATCACTCTTAACCGAATATGTCTGAATAACCGTAGTTCTATACCAATTAAATCCATAACCTTGGTCTAGGAAAGTGCCCAAGCAATAAATTACTAATATAGCAAGGATGACTAAATTTAAGATACTAGCTAGGTATCTACAAGAAATCAATCTCAGATTCATGTAGGATAGTGATATAAATAGTAAAAGCCACATACTTGCAAAGATTTAGTTGTCACTAGTTGTTAACTTATCCTAACCTAAGTCTCATGCATTATAAGTAATCACTAATAACTTTAGCCCTACATGTTAATGATGATCACACAAATAAACATGAAAATTACTGAGGTAGAGGACATAATTAATCAAGAAGATAATTGAATTGATAAACAAGTGTTATAGGATGATCATATGATGACTTGATAAGAGCAGAAATATAATGCTAGAAAAGCCCAAAAACACTAATAATGTTTCATCCTATAACCCTAAATCATGGATGCACATGTACAATAAAAAAATCATAGCCTGCGACGGCGTCTGTCCCTTTTGCGACTACGTTGCCAGTCATGCTTCTTATGACTGCTAGGGCTTCCATCTTCCACGGCGTCTGGTCTTATCGCGGCAGAGTTAGGAGTTGTTTGCGACGCCGTCGAGATGAAACAGTTAACATACCAAGTGTTCAAGCATGATCCAAATTACGTGATGTAAACACAAGCCAACTACCATTATAATTAACATACCAATTGTTCAAAACATGCATTAATGTACTTTTTACAAAGAAGGATACATTTATAATTCACTCACTCTCAAAATGGTAAAGGGAATAAATAAATGAATATGATAATGTCTATAACACCCCCATTTTAGGAACGCAGCGGAATACAACATGGGGTGCTATATATTAGTCTCATTGTACAAATATAGTAAACAACTTTAAAACAAAGTCGTTTTTAAAATTCACATTCGATAATTTATCAGAGTCAACAAGAGGTCCCAAAAGTTTTAACATAAATCTAGAGATACATAGATTTAGAAATTTAAGTCACTATCGAATGAAAAGTTTATTTAAGCATGAGCCATCATGTAGATATCCATTTCTTGCGCCGCCCATCCAAGCTGAAACCACTTACGGACCTGAGAAAATACATGCTAAAAAGTCAACACAAAGGTTGAGTGAATTCATAGAGTTTAATAAGTAATTGGTTGAATACAAGATAATTCAGTTTAAAATACGATGGGCTACGTTGTTATACGCCCATAATTAAGTTGACATGTAACAAATACAAGTCGGGAAATAAGAGTATAGCATTGAGATTATGAAACCGAACCTTAACATAGATATTGTGCCCCGAGAAGGTAAAAATTGCCATTTACCCCATTTCTCAATATTATATATCCGTAACCCGAACAGGCTTGTTAAGCCAAATATGCATATTTATAATACTAGCGTTTACTACTCAAGTAATTAACGGTTCATGATAGGGACTTAATTGGCAAGAAGCATTCAATGTCTATAATCATGTAATCGGGTCAAGCATACCAAAAAGTACTTGTATTCAGTTTGTAAAA
>LBNU01022940.1:3823-19842 GCA_014162995.1 Artemisia annua
GACCAAGCTAGTCAGTGGCTAGAACGTCGACCCGCAGGATCCATCACCACTTGGGATGCTCTCACCACTCTCTTCCTTGCTCACTTCTTCCCGCCAGGGAGAACTACCAAGTTAAGGAGTGATATCCTGATGTTCGAGCAACTTCAAGGCGAAACCCTCTACGAGGCATGAACCCGATTTAATGATATGCTTCAAAAAGTCCCTCATCACGGTATAAATCTCTGGCTACAAATCCAAATCTTCTATGATCACGTTAATTACCACACCAAGCGTTTCATTGATCAAGCTGCCGGGGGAAGATTACGTGACAGAAATGCATAGGAATCATGGGGAATCATCGACGAGCTTGCACTCTACAATAATGAGGTATGGGAAACCACTCGTATTGTAAAATCGATTGATGCCACTAAACTCTCCGAGGAAAGCCTTGACGCACTTGAGAGAAGGGTTGACGACCTATCTGAAAGGAAGAAGAGACGCCTAAGCCCATAACGAGTAACAGTTAACTCCATCTCTAACATAAAGTCAACACCATTATCTGAATCACCTCGTAGGGAAAGTGTTGAATTTTTCTATAAACATGCTCAACCTATCCCACCTCCCCAGGCGCTTAGCCCAGAATTCGAAATCGAATGAGGGAATATATGTCAACACATTCCGAACGGCTAGCAAGATTCGAGGAGGCCGTTTACAGACAGAGGGAGGAAATGCAAGAGAAAATGGCTGAGAGGATGAATCTTTTGAAAGAATATACAAGAACAAAAACCCCCGAGAAGGTATTGATGCGAGGAGACATCAATAACCCCAACACCAAATTTGTTAATACCGTTTCCATCGTCCACAGGGGTAGCAATGAAGGAAGGGGGAGATGATAACTAAGGAATGTAACAAAATTGACCTCATTCCACATGGTGGTGACACTGAGACTATCAAGTGCGGTTTTGACGAATGTAAGGAGACACCGCCTGATAAGCACCCAATAGAAGAGCCACCAAAATCACAACAACTAAAGCACTACTTGAAGCACGACATAAACAACGAAACGATAAACGAGTGGGTAAGAAATTATCAACGAATTCATCTTCCGGAAAAGAAGCCTAAGAAGACTACGCCGGACGATGAAGCAGATGTGATACCCGGGGGACAATTGTACGGAAGTCTCATGAAACAAAAGATAGTTGCTAAGCAAGAATTTCATGGAGTCTTCGAGGTACCATGCGGCATAAGTAAGCTCAAGTATTTGGATGCAGTGGCTGACCAAGGTTCCGACGTGAGTTTAATGCCTTTATCCATCTATGTTCAATTAACTGACAAGCCGCCTTCCGTCACCCACACCAAGCTCTCGTTCGCAAAACACTCTTATGAGTACCCACTAGGAGTAGCAGAAGATGTGTTAGTCAACATCGCCGGATTTATGTACCCAGTCGACTTCATGATCGTTGATAGAGATAAAATGAGTATGCCGATCATTCTTGGGGCACCCTTCCTCGCTACGGCTAAGGCACAAATCGATTACGAAAGTAGCACTATCCGAATTAAAAGGGGGAGGAAAGCGATTAGCTTCCAAAAAATCCCTCGCTATTTAAAGGAAACGATGCTACAAAAGAAGATTAAGGCAGACTTCAGCACGCCTTGTGGTCATGTGCGAGAGAAAATCCTTGCATGGGAGGCAAGAATTAAGAATTACAAAGAAACCGAGGCCAGAGAGGGTATGGATAGAGAGAACAACTCTAAGGGGAATGATGAGCGGGACGAGAACCCTGTGAAGTTTACAGAAGGGGATTTAGTGCTCCTGCGACACTCAAAAATGAAGGAACCTCCCGACAAACCAAGTCCTTGTTGGTATGGACCATTTACAATCAAAAGCCGAGGACGGGAGGGGATGGTAACTCTGAGCAGCAAAATAGGAGGAGAAGTGACTGCGAATGTAGAACGGTTAAAGCACTACCCCCATGATGGTAAGGATTATCTCTACCAGGGGTACGTCATATCACGCAACGAAGAAGTCACGTGATAGAGAGTGACTTTGAGTCTAGCTACAAGACTCGTTAATAAAGAAAAGCGCTTCTTGGGAGGCAACCCAAGCTTTATTTGTTTTGTGTTTGTTTATTTGAATTTATTTGTTTCCGTATGCATGTTTTATTTTTATCATTATTGATTCATATTTCAAATTAAAATTGTGAAAATGCTTTATTTTGTTTTTAACTTCGTCTTAACTACATATAAAGGTATTTTGCAAAAGATAAGTGTAAGGGAAATCTAAATTTGTTTATAAGAACGAATTGGAACATGAATTGTAATAATATAAAATAAACATACATATTCGTATTTGTTAGAGTCAAATGCTTGTATCGAGTCATAATGAAATTTTGCAGGATTCCAGGAGCTAAGGTATTTGTTTTTCCAGAAATTTTCCGGAAACTAAACATAAGAATTCTGTCAATTCTGACGGCGTCAGCCTTTAAAAGCTGACGGCATCAGCCTTTGAATTTCAGAAAACATTTTAAAATTTAGTTTTTCTGCCGGATTATGAAAATTACTGCACCTCTAATTCCAGGAATCTACAAAATTTTCATTCCACAAGCATTATATCCTTATATAGATTTTGCCGCCGATTTTATACGAGGTTTTCCTAGTTTGTTTTCTCAGGTTTAACAGGTTATTTTGGATAAGAAGGTGAACATGGAATCAAGTTCATGACATCAAGCTTTTGGAGTCGCTTTGAGCTTGGAGCCTTTACATCATCTTGGAAGAAGATCTAACCATGTTACCACACGATCCACATCAAAAAATTCAGGGGAATATTTGTTTCATCTTTCATTTTCATTACTTTTACATCTTTTATGTGAACATTGGGGACAATGTTCAGTTTAAGTGTAAGGGGGTAAATTAAAGCGCCTTAGAAAATGCTTTTAAGCTTGATTTTTGTTTTATCCAATGGTACTTGTGTAATAAAACTGAGAGAAACATTGGTTAGGGCAATTTTAGCAAAAATTTAAATTTTTTTACAACATTTAGAAATGATACTTTAGGAAGAATAAGCGTCTCATGGATAGGGAATTGTATTACTAGCACAAAAACCGTACCACTCAAAAAAAATTTTCCCCAAATATGTGAGGTTCACCCCTAGAATTGTTAGGAAAAACATTCATTTTTGATGCTTGTGTGTGTACCGGTAGCTTATAGATTCTAGAACTTGCGTTAGGACCATCCCAAATCCACAAGTGAGACTACATTCGTGTAGTTAGATTTACTACATGATAAGAGGCATTAGGATAACCCTTGTTTTACACCCGTATTATAATTACATTGACTTCATTAGTCAAGTAATTCTCCCACACCTTAGCGATGTACTCATTTTTAGTACACGATACCCCTAGTACACCCCTCCGAGCCTATCCTTTCGTTTCTAACTTTAAGCATTTTACTTAAAGGAAGAATTTGTTTACAATCCACTCAAATGTACACCCAAATCGCCTTAGCCTACCCTGTATGCACTCATCTTTAGTGCATTATTGTGACAACATTTGTTAAACCCTTAGTTAATTGTCTAATTGATTACATGGTTGATAAGTCGATTCATATCCTTGTACATATTGTTTCGGGACGATTGGGACTCATGGGTAAAGTACTAGTGTTATGGAGTAATGGGATAGAACATCAATTATTACCCCCATGTATGCGTTAATGTTTTAAAGTACTCCAAGTTTTTCAATTATCTTAATTCGAGTCATTAGAATAATTAATTGTAAAGTATGTAAAAGTTCAAGTGTAAGGGGAGAACCAAGGCCCCTATGATGTATTATTTTGGATGGTAGGGCAAGAGTGTAAAAAAAATGAAATAACAAGAAAAAAAGAAAAAAAAAATTGGAAAAAGAAAAGTAGAAAAAACATACGGACTACCATCCCGTTTTATTTTATCTTTATTTATGTTTTTGTTATTTTATTATTAGCTTAAGTCGAGTCGAGTCTTGGCTTAGCAACGCCACTTGTGCATGTATGTGATCAAGATAATTAACTTGCCACCACTAAAAATACCCTTTATTCCAACCAAACCGTGTTATCATATCCCTACACCTAACATTATAAACCTTTGTAAAGCCCTCTTTGATAGTTTATCTTAGGTGCTTACGCCTAGTGGAGGAGGTTTTTGATTCTTTCCCAAGCCTATGGTAATCTATTTTCTATGACAGGTAGTTAGTGATATTTCTTCCATTTCCATTTAGTTATATAGGTTCATAACACCCGAGAGATGAGAGTATCCAAACACTATTTGTGAGGTGCTAATGTATGATTTCCGTGCTTATTATGACTAGGGTTGAATGACTATTTCTTGTAATTACTTTTATATTCGTGTTAAATGACCCCTAGCTCATATTTTGATTGGAATAAAAGCGCATTTGCTTGAGGACAAGCAAATCTCAAGTGTAAGGGTATTTGATGAAGCGAAAAGTGTACCACTTTTAGGGGGTCATTTAAGCCCTAATCCGTAATTATTTGATCAAATATTGCCCTAAATCGTTCCTTTTGTGATTTTAGGTCCTTTGAAGAGGAATTCTATAAAAGGAAGCATTTTGGACGTTTTTGGAGCATAAAAGTGAAGAAAACGACAAAGTCTTAAAATATGTTGGAAACAGTACCTGACGGCGTCACGCTTTAGAGTGTGACGGCGTCACGCTTTGACAAAGAGATGGATACGAAGTTTACACGAGACGCCTCAGAGAGTTTTTGTGACGGCGTCACGCTTTGTGACGCCTAGGCCGTCACGTTATGTGGTAAAGGGAGACAGCCTGGAAGAATTATAAGGGGACGGCGTCAGAAGTGGATCTGAGCAATCCGAATTATAGTTTGGTGGCGAGGTGACGGCGTCACGCACTAGAACGTGACGCCGTCAGCTTGTAAAATCTATATATACTTTTCTAATTTTCATTCATTAGTGTGCAACTTTTGGGAAAAACCCTAGCTCGTATTCTACAGTATTTTTAAGGGTTTTTCACCCTTGAAACCTGGATGTTTAATTGAAGATAAGTCTTCTTCCAAATCAATCAATATGTCTATGTGTTGTTTGATTATATCTTACGCTTGTCTTTTAATTAACATGCTAGGCTAGGTCTTTATTGTGTTTGCTTAGTGTTAGGTCACCATATTGTAAACACAAGTATAGATTTTGGTAGAAATAAGATGAGAATGAAGATTGGTTGATTAAATCAATATGAAAGATGAAAGTGCAAGAGTTTCTCTAATGAAATGAAATAACCAACAATTGTATGTGTTACATAAGCTCACTATTTATAGGCAAGGTCTAGGGCAACACTCCCTTCCCTTCCTATCATTCTTATTCGTGGGCTTTGGAGGCCCATTGGACGCTTACATAACTTAATACATAAACATAAGTAAGATAAATAAACTAGCAACCTATTACATATTGTAGAAATGACCGAGACTTGAGAGATTACGTAAAACGTGATCCTAAAAATCTCCCCCTAAGGGTCCGTCATGAAGACTAATAGGGTTGCTCAACGTCTTTTCTTTGTCTTTAATCTTTGACTTTTACAGCTTCAGACGTTTTCAAAAAAATTTGTTAGCAGAATGATTCATCGTTCTTTGTTCTTTGTCTTTGATGATGTGATAGTGATCAAGTGATGTCGTGATCTGCCATTTGTCACTTCCTTAGTCTCCAGTAGATGCGTGCCTCTCCAACATGCTCATACAACTTTGATGATGGTACTTACATACATTCGTAGCTCTTATTTCTTTATTGAAGATTCTTTGTGTTGACGTAGAATTCTTCTTTGACTTTAACACTTCGACGATCTTTGAAGTGAGCTTTCTTAGATGTTGTAATGTGGGTATAAGCATGTGGAGGTTTGGTGTTCAAGATGGTAGTTGTACCTGCATTGAAACAGTTAGCAATAATACATCCGGTACTTACAGGTTTGGAGTTAGAGATTGTCAACAGCATAGTGTGAAGACTCCTTCTAATCCTTACCAAGGCCGTTCCTAATCGGATACCCCCTAGAGGGCTTACACAGACATACATAAGTACACCCACGATTAGGTGAGTCGCTGGAGATCACCCCACGACTGTAGACCATTTAGAACCATCATAAACACTAAGCGTAATCCACAAGGAATCACTGAAGTGACCTGTTGTCAGGGCTGTTTGATGTTGACCCTGGCAGGATTTCCGTTCAATCATTCGAGAAATACATAAGTAAATCCCTCATAAACGTCCTAGGCAGATTGCTAGGATCTGCGTAGGACTCGATAATTTACACTTAGTGTCCAATGATGTAAGACACTAGTGTAGAAGTATTATGTGTTCCTAAGAGATCTTTGATGTATCTCGTGGCTCTAGACTTGATAAGTGCACATTTGGTTTCTTATGCGGAGATTAGGGAGAGGTCTCCTATTTCAATATCAACCTTCTCTAAGAGAGGGTCGATAGATTATATCGGTTCCCAGGGAGAATGAAACAAGTATCTTTTGAGAGAAACTTGAGTGGCTAAGAAGGTTTAGGTGCATTACGTCACTGGGTCCATGACGTCTTTATCTTCAATACCGGTGTCGCCTTAGCAACGACCAGTAGCATGTGAATTGAACCCGGTGTCTGACCTAAGGTTGAACAAATGGAGGGCTATTTCTTTTCACCCTTTTCTTTACATTTCTTTTTAATTCTTCAACCCCTTCTTTCCCCTTTCATTCTTTTCTCCTTTTTCCATATCATACCTAAGGACTTCTAATTACTAACTATTGGTGATGTCTTTAGGTAGATCCCTCCAGTTGTGGCGGATCATAGGACGGTTATTCCTATCCTTAGTCACCTTATAACTCCATGACTATCCTATTGATGCCATTCAACCAAATGTTTGAAAATCTCTCAAAGTGTTTATGTGTATAAAACTTTTTGTTAACACTTTGAGGGTTTTGATTATGAAAGACTCCCCCTCCACATGTACTTATGAATCTTTTTCAGAAATTTGCATATGCGGAAAGAGTAGGCACTTTTGAATTGATCCACTCTTAATAGATATATACCGGAGGGACACGTTTACGTTGCTTAGTTAAAGGGATCCATTATCAGTTTTTAGGTGATAACTAGCCCTAATAACTAACTTGAAGTTGTTAACATTCCTAAAAAGGAAGTTAGACCCGTCAAAGTAAACGTCTAAGAAGAGCTTCTCGAAACGGTAATTTCTACTTGGATAAATCCTTTCGAATACTAACATTTGTTGTTTCGTCAATTCATGGGTTAATTATGAGTCGAGCTCGCACAAGATAGAACTTTTGACATCATATTTTAATCACTTTTCATCTTCCCCTCCCTCAAAAATAGCATATCAAATGTTGTTTTTGTAAATCTTATGATTAAAATATGTCTTTTTGAGTCTTACGGGGAGAAATCAATCAAGACTTTTAAGATTTGAGAAAGATATTTTTGGTCAAGTACTCCCCCTCAACAAATGACTACTTATTGAGGTGAAATACTTATCTTTCGAGTTGAATTGTAGAAATCATGAAAGGTTTGATAATTCTACTCAAAAGTAAGAAGCTTTCGCTCCTTATGTGAGGATTGTGGCACTGAAGCGTACCACAGGGTCCTTTAAGTACAAAATGCGGGTTGTACACTGTTATGTGTGCACAAGCCGTAGTAATCATAAATCAATCAATATATAATGAAAATATTGAAATGTTAATACCAGAAGCTAAGTGTCACTAGCAGGCATGGCTTCAAAGTCTGTAAATCGAGGATCAGGTCGTCTGAATGTCAAGACCGGGAATGATGGTCAAACGTCGATGTAGCTTTCCAATCTCCTGATCTGCTCACGACGATACAATCTTTCTTCCACTGTATGAACAAAGTTGCGAATCATCCTTCGTGCATTCGCTTTCCACCTCGTATTTTCACCTTTGCTTAACCTCTTCTTGTCATCAAGCAATCTTTCAACTAACCCATCACGAACTCGTTTTAGCGTGTCATCACAGAATTTCTGGATCTCATCGAACCTCATGTAGCAGAGCTGATTCTTCTTGTTGAGGTAGGTGATTCCAAATGATGGTTGCTGTATAAGTGTGTACTGTGACGACTCTTGAATTTCAGGAAATGTGAGTTGTGGTTTGGTTAGGTTGAGCTTGTTCTGATAACTTTCAACGCCCAGCTGAAGATCTTCCACTCTTTCTTGAACTATTCGTCGTCTGATGTAGAGAAGTAGAGATGCAATGAAGTTGTACTGAGTTGACTTAGGGAAACGTAGCAACTTTCCTTGAACTTTTTCCAAGTACATGTCTTCGATGTCATTGAGGTTGAGGTCAGGGAAGTCTGCTTCACAAAATTTGTACTCCTTTTCATCTAGCCTCTTGACGACAATTTCTTTCATGAAAGTGTAGTTGAACCTTCGCGACTCTAAGATTTCCATGATTGCAACAATTCGAGAGTTATGCTTCACGTTTTCACTTGACGTCAGATGCAATCTGTGAGTGTAGCCAAGTTTACGTTGATCTCGCCAGTGTTGAATTCCAAGAAGAGCTTCTCTGTTGTAGGCAACAACGGAGTCACTGAAGATCGGTGTTGTTTCTTCAATGGATGGCAATTCATATCTGGCAGCAGGGACTGAGATCGTCAGTGAAGAAGCATATCTTTCTTTAGAGGTCTCATGGGCATGTTGAAGATATCTGAGATCGTTGTTGAAGAAGAATCGGTAGGGAATCTTAGGCTTTTCCGGAAATCCTTGCAGAGGTAGTGGCTTTGTCCAATCGGTGAAGTAGGGCTCGTTGTGCTTGGAGTGTGCATCGTAGTTGGCTTCAGGATTCAGCCAATCGAACGAACCAGATAAGGCACAAGCAATGTTCTCCATGTGATACTGGAGTTCAACATTGTTTCCCGATCGCTTCTTTAGAAAGTCCATAGCTTCACGGTTGATCCTTCGTAATTCAGCCTTAGTCATTGTCTCTACTTGAAGATCAGTCATGATACTTTGAGCGTATTGCAAAGTATTTCCCGGTAATGGTTCATCGGCTTCAAGTGGAGGCTGTGACTTGAGCATTTCTGTGAGCCAATCAGCTTTTGGTGCTTCTTCTACATCTAACCATGAGAATGGTTTAGACCTCTTCTTCTTCCTTTTAGGCTTTGTAGATTTTCCTTTCTCTTTGGTCTTAGATGTTGATGAAGGTCCAGCTTGTGATTCAGGAATGTGTGATTCGGGAATGGATGATTCGGGTTCTTCCTGGGTGTCAGCTGGTTGAAGCATGAAAGGTTCTTCGGCATGTTTTGGACCGGATCCAGATGCTGGAGCTTGCTATTGTGTGGCTGGAGCTTTGGGAGACTTAGGTGGTTTCTTTGAAGATGATGGTTCTTTTGACGTCCTTGACTTCTTGCTTTTAGGATCTGCATCAGGATCATCATCTTTCCTTGATCGTTTGTGTTTACCAGCTGCTTCCTTGCATGATTCTTTAGAGGCAATAGCTTTCAAAGCCTCAAACATCGTTGATTCTTCAGGAGTCTTTTCCTCTTTATCTCGAAGTTTAGCAGCTAGCAAGGCTTGTAGTTGTTCGGTTGTAAGGTTTGTAGGTGCGGTTGGAGCCCTGTCAGTGCGAAGATAAAAAGGTGTTGACTGAAGCATTTGTTCAATGCTGTGTTTGATCCTGGAGTTCAACTCTGTTTGTACCGGTTGGAGAAGTTCTGACACTGCTGGAGTGGTAATGGCAACAAGATTGTCGTTGAGATATTCTTCAGTGTATGACTTGATCATTCCACTCATGTCAGCTTGTAGAAGCTTGTTGACTAGAGCGGTTGATTCTTTAAGATCCTTAACTTGTTGTTTCAGTGTCGTAACCTGTTTGGTCAGTTTGTGAACTTGGTTCTTGAGATATCCATCCTGTGGTTGTTTGCCTTTCTTCTTCCTTGCCATAGCAACAGCTTGCTTTAGTTTTTGTGATGCTGTGGTGGTGGATGAGCTTCCCTTTTTCTTGATTGACTTGTGTTTTGATGTTGTCTTTGATGGTGGTGGAGAGGAGTGGTGTGATGATGATGTTGAAGATGATTCATTGTCAAATTCAGATGGAGGAGGAGAAGGATCCTTTGGAGGAGATCCTTTGGGAATAGGAGGATCCTTTGAAGATGACTGTTGTTGGAGTGAGTGTGAAGGTGAGATGATGTATTTGTCGGTGTCGAAGAATTCTTCGTCTTGTTGTTCATCACTAAAAAATCTTTCCGTCTCCTCACTTGCTTTCTTCTTCAGTTCTTCTTCTCTTCTTACCTGATCAACGAACTCAGGTGTGATGAACTCAGAAGGCTCTTTCTCCTTTTGCAAGTCTGCAACGTTTTCTTCATCAGCTTCCTTCATAATGACATTCCCTTCTGGATCTTTTTCTTCAGTTTCAGTGATTGTGGGAGTCACAGTTGTGGAAGGAGGAATCAAAGTGCTACTTGAGCCACCCTCTTGTGCAAGTTGATCGAGCGGTTGTTGATGAGGTTGTGGATGTAGGAGATTGAGGAGTGCAGCTTCTTTCAATTCTTTCCGATGCTGCTTCTCTTCTGCTCTTGGGTCGACAATGATGCTTTTGAGTCTACGTTTGTCGAGCAGTGGTTCATCAGCTGGTTCATCTTCTTCTTCATCATATGCACCACCACTAGGTTCACTGATGGTAATCCCTTTGCTTTTCCTTTGTTCTTTCTGAAGAGTTCCCTTGCTTATTTGCTTTGCCAGTTCAAGCCCGGGGAACTCCTCTTCATCGTCTACTCTTACTCTTCTTTCAAAATCTTCCTCATCATCTGACTCAGTTCCAAACTCAGATTCAGACTCTGAAGATGAAGATAATGGTTCATCTTGAACGATTTGCTTCGGTGTGATCTTCTTACGAGGTTTAGTAGCAGGCTTTGGTGGAGACTTTGTTTGTTGTGAGGTTGTGGTACTGCTTGTGCTTCCAGTCTTGCCACCTCTCCTGCTACGAGTCTGAATTTTGATAACTGGTTCGTCTTCATTACCAGTGTATCCTACATTCCCAGCTTGAAAGGCTTTGTCGTAGATTTTGTAATTCTGTGTTTTACGAATCTCGTAATCTAGGAACTAGTCTGGAATTCTCATTCCCTTGGTCCTTGTTGTGAACTTGATGGTTTTGACAAAAGAGATCTTGTAATCCTTGTTGTATATATCTTTAGGTTCTGTAGGATCATGCATTCTCTTGAGGTAGCCAGGTGTCTTGTCGCAGAAGTGTTCAATCAGCATCTTTGTGAACCTAACGAACGGGATCACATTCCTTTCACGATTGGTTTGGATGTGATGGATCATGTCGCTCATTATCGAACTAGCAAAGTTCATTGGTTGCATGCTCATCATCCCCCAAAATACTTGCAGATGCTCTAGTCGTGGATGTTCGTGACCACTTTTCCTGCCTGAAATGGATCTGACAATCAACATGTAGAAGGTTCTCCATGGTTGTGGTAGATATTTGACGTTGAATCTGGACAGTCTGATAAGTGGTAGTTCGTCTTGAACATCATATCCTAGATCAATGAGATAATCTAGAATTTCAAGTTCGGTTAACATGGGACAGAATTCTTCTGGTGTAGTAAGCATGAGAACAGTTCGAAGAACATCCTGGTCCACGGTGTATTCTTGACGATCCAGTTTGATAGTGAAGGATTTATCGTCCAAGTTTGCTTGAGCTGTGTGCCAGAACTGATGAATATAGAAGATAGGAACCGACGTTGACTTAGTAAGCATGGACTTGCAGGGATGAGCCAGTAGAATGTCTTTAACAATCTTGCACGAATCTTCAGGAATCCAAAGTTTGTTGAAGTCAATTCGTGGATTGTTTTGGCCAATGGTGATGTTGTAGTTAGCTGGGACAACCTCTCCGAGTGCGAGTAACGGAAGAGTTTGTTCGGGGACATTTTCGGTGTGTTCAGCCATTGTATTATGTAAATGTATCATCATGAGGTCAAACATCCAAATTTGTTAGTCATTAGTTCATGTTCATGTTTGATATACATAGATATACAAGTACATGTTGCGATTAAGGTTTAATTAATTAACACGTGAGATGTGGTTGTATTAGCAGTTTTACACATGTAAGCTAACACATAATGTTCAAACATTCATAACACATAGCATTCCAAATCACATCTTAGACATACATATATATCAATAACACACATGCACAAGTTAATAAAACGTGATTAGTATTCATCCTTTAGACATGTTTTCGAAAAGATTACAACAAATGAAGATTCTCAAAAAAATTGTATAAGTGTGATCTCGAAAACATGGCTGCCTGTGTTCTCGATAACATTTATCATGTGTGTTCTCGAAAACTTTTGTACACCATGTTGTCGATAATTTCAAAATGAAGGTTCTCGGTAACTTTCAATAATGAAGGTGCTCGATAATTTTCAATAATGAAAGTTCTCGATAACATTAGCATCAAAGGTTTTCGAAAACTCCAATGAGTGATCTCGATAATACATGTTTGCATGTTCTCGATAACCCAAGGATCTCGATAACTTTATCAAGAGATCTCGATAATTTATCAAGATTTCTCGATAACAAAGTTACAGAGAGATCTCGATAATTTATCAAGTGATCTCGATAAAATTCTCAAAGGATCTCGATAACTCAGTGTTTTCGAAAATTCTTATACAAGAATTTTCGAGATCATTGTAGACATACGTTTTCGTTTGGTAAAGTTTGATCCTTGATGAATACCTAATGAAATGAGTTTGAAACAACAGTTAGAATCACATAACATGCACATTCATCAGTTTTCGAAAACAATCGAAACCCCAAATTATCTAGAACATGGAATTCGAGCAATCATGTAGAAAAACTAATGAAATACATCAATTAGCACACATTTAAACACATTCTTATCACTTAATTGAACTCAAGAACACATGCACGAAAATACCCAATTCGAACAAAAGCCCTAGTTATCTAAATCATGAATACATGAATTATGAAACAATTAACAAGCATAAACATGATTAACACACACAAACAAACATATCCCACCACTAAAATCAAACAAAACAACACACAATCAAAAGTACCCAATTCGTTCATAAACCCTAGATTTCGAAATCCACTCAAACGTGTTATATGTTATGATTATTTGATTCTAACATGATTAGGATACTTCTAACATCAAAAGCCCTATGAAACATCAAACAAAAAACACATTCTTTAAGTGCAAACGAAATTTACGAAACCCTAGATCTAGAAAACGAAATTGCGAAAAATCTAGCCATTGNGGGGGGGGTGTTTGTTTTTGGTTAAGTTTTTGAAAACTTTGGCTTATTGGCAAAAACAGTCCCTTAACTACATAACATACATTATAAGTCCTAAACTTTGATATTTAACGATGTAAGGTAACGACCGTTAGCAACAAAAAACATTCTAGGCTAAAAGGAAATTAAATAAGTATTTAACTTAACAAAATGAGGGATAACCCGTGAAGTTCCACCATTATTATTGACAACATCATCTTTTTGAAATATGCAAGTATACATGTTTGAACAAGATTTTTAAATTTTGAAGAACATTTTCTCCCCCTCAACACTTGGTGATAAAATTGAGAAATTTTTGAGAAACCGAAGTGTTGATAGAGGTAGTGTACTTGCGTTTGAAGAACGAAAAAAAATAAAACGAAAGATAAAAATGTAAAATCTTTTTGGTGTTTTAGAAGATATTTTTGATAAATATTTACAAAAATACTTTTGGTATTTGACTCAGTTAATTGTTTTCAAGAAAAGATTTTAAATCATCTAGAGTCAAACACCGCATACCAATCCGGTGGACTAGTTCAGATATCCTTGATGGAGGTAACGGTTTCGTGAACAGATCGGCCGGTTGGTATTCAGTACCCACAAAATATAACTCAATTGTACCCTTTTCAACATGCTCCTTGATGAAGCGATAACGAAGATCAATGTGCTTAGACTTTGAATGCAGAACCGTGTTGCAAGAGATTGCTATCGCGCTTTTGGAATCACAGTACATCGGGATTTTGTTGAATAAGTAACCGTAGTCCATTAGCTGTGTTCGCATCCAAATGACTTGAGCACAGCAAGCAGACATGGCTACATATTCAGCCTCCGTAGATGATAATGAGGTGCAATCTTGCTTCTTCGATTGCCAAGACACAAGTTTATCTCCAAGAAACTGCAAACCACCAGAAGTACTTTTGCGTGTGTCTACGCACCCTGCATGATCAGCATCTGAAAAGGATATTAGTTCAAAACCAGAATCCTTCGGATACCAGATCCCCATGTTAATGGTTCCCTTTATGTATCGAAGGATTCGTTTAGCCTCATTAAGGTGATGTTCAGTAGGACGGGACTGATAACGAGAGCACATAAATACATCAAATACAATATCTTGTCTGCTAGCGGTTAGATACATGAGTGACCCAATAATACTTCGGTATTTTATGGGGTCAACAGGTTTCCCATGTAAATCCGCATCTAGCTTAGTTGTGTTAGCCATTGGGGTATTGTAAGTATCACAACTGGTCATGCCATGTTTCTTAATAATCTCAAGAGCATATTTGGACTGACTAAGGAAAATCCCACGGGGTGACTGATGAACTTGTAGTCCTAAGAAGAATGTAAGTTCACCCATCATAGACATTTCAAAATTTTGTTTCATTAGTCTTGCAAAAGCGTTTGAGTACTTTTTATGTGTAGAAGCAAAAATAATGTCATCAACGTATATTTGCACAATTAAAACGTCATCCCCGTGTTTTTGGATAAACAAAGTTGGATCTATTAAACCTTTAGTAAAATTATTAGCAAGCAAGAAAGCAGTAAGTTTATCGTACCATGCCCTTGGGGCTTGTTTGAGACCGTAAAGAGCTTTCTTAAGTCTGTAGACATGATTAGGATGCTCTGGGTCGACGAATCCCTCTGGCTGACTAACATAGACCACTTCATGTAACTCGCCATTCAGAAATCCCGTTTTCACATCCATTTGATAAACAACCATGTTTTTGTGAGCAGCGTATGCTAGAAAAATGCGAACAGCTTCGAGTCTAGCCACTGGTGCAAAAGATTCCTCAAAATCAATTCCTTCTTCCTGAGAATATCCTTTAGTAACCAATCGGGATTTGTTACGAATAACTGTGCCATTTGCGTCCAACTTGTTTTTCCAAATCCATTTCAGCCCAATGACATAAACTCCATCTGGTCGTTCAACTAATTCCCACACTTCGAGGCGTTTGAATTGGTTGAATTCCTCTTGCATTGATTCAATCCAGTTGTCATATGTGAGTGCTTGTTTAATGTTAGTGGGTTCAGCTTGACAAACTGTGAGTGCATAAATGCAATGTTCACCATCGGAGTGAAGTCGTTGTCCTGTCATAACTGGAGCTGAAGGATGTCCAATGATGTTGATTAAGGGATGATCTTTAGTCCACTGATGCGTTGAAGGGTGAGGGTTATGGAACTGCTGCATATTAAGTGGTTCCAAATTGCGTGTTGATGACTCTGCAATATCTTCAAGGTTTGGAGTCGGAGCAAATGGATTGAAAAGTGCATTTGGATCATAGGCAGCAGGTTCTGGTACTTTTTGTTGGTTCAGATCTTCAGCTGTATTGTCTGTATTGGAATCGGTTTGTTCAGCAAACGGATTGAAAAACTCATTTGAAGGTGCACTGTTGTCTACATTAGTTGTTGTAGGAACAAGTGTATCAGGTATTGGAATATTTTCAGGTTGAGCAGCGGAACTAGTTGATACATCTGGTGCACTTTGATCAAAAGTATCATCAAACAACGGTGCGAACAAGGTTTCCAATTCTTTTCGGGTTAGTGACAATGGTTCAGTTGAAGAATCTGGGAAGTTAAGACGATTTGTTGCGGGTCCTAAGCTGTTGTGCTCAGAAGCCATATCAGTAAGTTCATCGAAATTAGCATGAATAGTCTCCTGAATTTCCTTAGTGCGACGGTTGTAGATTCGAAAACCTTTGGAGTTCTCACAATATCCAATGAAGATCCCAATATCGGCTTTAGCTTTGAGCTTACCAAA
>LBNU01022940.1:20375-67954 GCA_014162995.1 Artemisia annua
ACAAAAAAATCGTTTTTCATTGACCCTTATCTTGCTTATTTCTTGAGATTTTTGCTTGATTTTTGGTGTTTTGGAAAGCTAGAAGTACTATCTTATTGAATGTATGCTTTGTTTGCTCCCTATTGCTTATTTGCTAGCTTATTTTTGCTTCCCAAAGTGCCCATTTTGGACCGTTTATGCTGATGCATCAGCAGTAAGTTGAGCTTGTTTGATTTTGAGATTTTGTTTTATCTAAGCTTGTTGATTTGTTGTTATAGCTTGTTAGTAGTTCATTGTAGTTGTGTTTGTCTCTGATTAGCTTTTGGCTTGGGTTTATGGGCTTACTTGGTTAATAGCTTCGTTGCAATTTTTCACTAAAAAACCCATTTTAGCTAAAAACACCCCACTGTTGGGATTTGAGTTTGCACAAGCTTATTTAAAGGCTTTTCAGCAAAAGCTCTTTTGTAAAAGTGGGTAATTTTGTTGGTTAAGTAAGATTGCAAAAAGAAATTTGAAAAAAAAATAGTTAAGCAAAAAGGTGGGGAGTAGGATTCGAACCCCTGACCTCTAGGATTGCATGCACACAACACAACACCACACAACCAACTGCTCTTTGGACTTTATCAGTTTATATGTTGCAAATTTTATTTATATAGTAGCTTTAGTCCATTTAGCTTATTTTTGCTTGTTTGCTAATCAAACTGCTTATTAATTAGGTATTAGAACTTTTTATATCCTTTTTCTTATATTCCTGTTACCATTAAGTAATTTATAAGACATTTTCAGATTTATTTCAATTAGTTTTAGTAATTTTAATCTTTTTATTTAGTTAAAATAGTTTTTAATTCATAATAAATAAATAAAAACACAAAAAAAAAAATTCTTTTTCCTAAAATTTTCTTTTATCATTAGATCATAGAAAAGTAATTTTCATACCCGTAGGGTTAGTGTAGCTCAAAATTCACTTTTTATTTTGTACGGTTACGTTATTTTTAACGTAATCGTGCGTTTTTAATTTTAAATATGTTTTAGGTTAATTTGCTTTTACGTACTTGTTAATTTAATTTGTTTAACCTGTTTTCACTTGTATTTACTTAGCGTAATCATCTCAAACCCTTTCCTGTCCAAATTCACCCGATCACAAACCCGTTTTGGTACCATCACACCTCGTCGGGACATAACGACCCGGGGAAACACTGTACTCCTTGGTTTAGCATTGGCTCAATAGTTTGACCTTGTTGACCATTCCTTGGTCAATATTGTCTGACTGTTCAGAGCTAATCATAAACGTTTGATGTTTAATTACCACTTTGTCAAAATAATCACGAAGAGTTTGATTCTTGAATTCAGTTCCATTATCTGTTCTGACTGTTCTGACTGTGTTCCGAAGTTGAACCTGAATTTTGGTGAGAAAGGTGATGATCATTGAAGGAGCTTGATCTTTGCTTCGTAGAAAGTAAACCCAAGTCCATTTGGAGTAGTCATCAACAATTACTAAGATGTACCGTTTGCCGTTAATCGTTTGCACACACATGGGGCCATATAAATCCATATGAAGTAGGTGAAGAACATGTTTAGAAATTGGTTCAGTTTTAGAGCTGAAGTGTGCATGTTTACTCTTTCCTTGTTCACAAGCGGGACATAAGTGATCTTTTGAATATCTGAATCTAGGAAGGCCGTCAACTAGTTTGTGACGAGCAAGGTCTGTCATGGTTTTGAAGTTAAGATGAGACATACGCTTGTGCCATAACCAGGATTTTGTCGAAGTTGCTTTTGAAAGAAGACAAATAGGAGAGGATGCAATCATGTCTGACAATGAGATAGTATAGAGACTGTATCCCCGAGTGCCAGACATAAGATCATTTCCTTGTAAGTCGCGAACTAAGCAAGTTTTATCCCTGAATGTTACTTCCAAATCCCCATCACAGAATTAACCGACGGAAAACAGATTGTGACCAAGGCCTTCGACATAATACACACGAATAATTTTGATGTTCCCACTGACATAATCCCCATATCCCATAATTGCAGCGAAATGATCATTCCCGAATCTGACAGTACCGATGAACTTTGAGACAAAGTTTCTTAACAGTTTGAGATTGCCTGTCATGTGTCGGGAGCATCCGCTATCAACAACCCAAAGAACAATTTGAACCACCTGTATCACACGAAGGAGACAAAGATGGAACAGATGTAAGGGTGGAACCCAAAGAAGTTGTGGGTTCCGTTGGGTTAGAAGCACACATATTAACAATTTTAGGAATCCATTTAAAGTTATGTGCCCTTTGTAACCAACGTTGCCAAATCCAGCTTGATCGTGCTTTCTTCTTAGTAAATTCGCTAAGTGATGGCATGTTCCTAGGAATATTGTTTGCAACTACATGGGTGACTACATCATTCTTAGAAACTACACTTGGCATAAGTCCTAGCACAGATTTAGAAGCAGTAGTGGGCCTAGATATTCTGCCAGATGTACGTTTCTTATGATGAGATAAAAGAGAATTTGCAACACATTTAGAATGATCACCAGATAACATACTATTTCGACAAAACACACATGAAGCATTAACATTCAAAGCATTTAAAGGTTCATCATTTGTTACACAAAGATTAGTATTGCGATTTGCCAAATCAAAATCTAAGTCTATTGCAACATTAGTTTTATTCAAATTCCTAAGGTGGTCTTCTACTTCAGAGGCTTCTAGTTTTCCGCTTCTACGCTTCCAGATCCTATTCTTCCTTTTGGTGCTCTTACGCTTTGATCTGCTAACGGTAGGAGTGGCAACTATTCCTGTAGAAGTGGAAGGATCCAAATTAGAATTCTGAGTGTTTTGTTCTACAGTGGTTGTGTCTAATGAGTGCATTCCTGGTGCAACTACTTTTGTGTTGACAGATTTTCCTTTTTCAAGTTCTCTTATTTTCTCTTTCAACTCAATGATAATGTGCTGTTTATCTTGAATTTCACTGTTGAGCTTTCTGTTTGAATAGAGATGGTTATCTCGACTCTTTTGCCAATGGTCTATAACTTCTTGCAGTTCTGCAATTTCCTTTTCATATTTTAAAATTTGACTTTTTAATTCCTCATTTTCATTTTGAAAAGATGTTGAAGTTTTAAGACTTTGCAATTCCAGTTCGAAATCATGACTTTGGTTTTGACACCATTCAAGCTTTTTGTTAAGTTGAAAAATCTCATTTGAAAGTTTGTTTTGCACATCATCATTGTGTTTTCAGAGATTCTCATTTTCACGTTTTAATGTCTCAAGTTGTTTAGACAACAATTCAATATCATCACAGTGATCATCAACAAGCATAGAAGTACCAGATTCATAAAGAGAATTCATAACCACAGATATTATATCAGCACTAAGAACATGTTCCAAGAGTCGATCAGCTTCTTTTTGTAAAAATTTGTTTCGACGTTTTTGCTTTGAAATCGCTTGTTCAGTTGCTTGAAAAACATTCATTATGGTTTTAACTTCCTTGTGAAGTTCCTGTTCCCATTTCTTAGCATATGAATGCAAACGTTGAAGATTAGGAGTAAATTGTTTTTGAAACATTTCCCTTTTTTTCTTTCGCGTGAGGGGAAAGAAAATTGGCGACAGTGATTTCAGAATTTCGTTCAACAGCATTTTCCATTAATTGAATTTCTTCTGTGAATGTTTTAAAGTATCGAAATAAAGTAGAGTCAGTTAACATGCTTAGTTTCTTTTGTAAATCACTGTTATTTTGAGAGAGAATGGCTAAGCTTGTTTCATGATCTTCTTTTGTTTCAAAATGTTTGAGTTGTGATTTATAGCATTCAAGTTCTCATGTTAGTGCAACAATCTTTTCCTTCAACTTTGCATTCAGTGCTTAACACTGGATATTCTGATTTTGGCTAGTCATAAGTAAGATTCTCAGTTCGGAATCTGGATCAGGCAAAGGTTCATGTTGTTCAATTTGATCATTGTTATCATGTGCAATAGACGTAATGGATTTGTTAAATGTAACAACTGGGTTTATTTGATCATAATCATCAAATAGAACCACTGTGTACATTTGATCGTTTACATGAGTAGGTAACATGGAATCATATTGAACAGCTTGTTCCTCGTCTGATGCAGAAGTAGAATGAGAAGCAATATCATGTATCAGGCATGTGTTAGGATCATATACCTGATACAGACCATCAGTGTCATAGACTGGGCCGAAATCACTTACCTGGAGTTCCTGTGTGTCAGCCATCAGTATCATATCATCATTTTCATCTGAGTCATCCATGTCAGGAGCATAAGAAGGGTTGGTTGTGTCGTTGTGATTACTCTCAGAAATAGATCCGCCTGCTTCATCTTGAAGAGCCGAGAGATAGGCTCGCAGGTAATATGCACTTCCACGAGGTTTTGGTTTAGAACATGCTGATGTCATACCATCGTGTGTAGTATTTGCTTCTCCAAGCTTCACAAGATTTTGCAGAAGAGATTGTTGATGAATATGAATTGTGACAGGATGATACTCTGGGATTACAATGGGCTCTGGCTCATTCGGATGAGTGAAAACAAAACCATTGTTTGTGAAAGTTAGTGATCCATGGGTAGGTGTTGTAGATGGTGGAGCAGGGAGAATGGTTTTCAAGAACTTTCTTTGTAAACATGATTGTAGTAACCGATTCATTCTGAGTTTATGATTATGTTGTGACTGATGCATGAATTCAAGACGTTTCCACATTGCATGAGAACTGGCGTCAAAGTCCAACTTTGAGTAAATGGAATTGGGAAGACCTAGTGTAATGAACCATACAGCTTGTTGATCAGCATCATATTGAGCTAGGTCAGAACTAGTCAGATCGTCATTAGTTTGTAGTTGAATGAACCCTGCTGAGTCAGCAATGAATTTTATTTGATATGGTCCTTCTTGGATAAATTTTAGGATGAGATCAGCTTGTGGACGACCGTTAACCCATTGTAAGAATCTTTGTTTCCAATCAGTGTATGTTCCAGGTAACAACATAGGAGGTCTTGTTTCATTACCAAAGAGCAAGACATAACGAGGGTCGGTGCATTGACGTTGTTGATAAGGAGAGTTTGAGTATTGTAGTTGAGACATGATTGAAGACTTGTGTGTGAATGGATCTTGTAGAAGGTATAAATGTTAAGCCAATTCTCGAAAACTATCCCAAGTGTGTTCTCGAAACTTAGTTTGTTTAAATTCTCGAAAGTCAGTCAAAGTCCAAATGTTCTCGAAAATGTTTGGATGATCTCGAAGTTAATAAGGTTCTCGAAAAAGTTCAAGATTCTCGAAAACGTGTTCTCGATAAATACAAATTAACGAGATCACAGAAACTTATAATACCAACAAAGTTCTCGAAAGATTTGAAAAAGAATTTCGAAAACTACACAATTTTCAAAAACAGAGAGAGTTTTCGATAACTATGTTGTGTTCTCGAAAGTTTTCAAGTTTTCGAAAATGTCCAAAATTTTCGAGATTATACAATAACGAAAATATCCAACGAGTCGAAGTGTTTTCTTTCTTATATAAGATTGAAAAGCACTGAGTAAGCAACGGTAACACTTATGAAGCAACGAGTAAAGTTCTCGAAAGTTTAGGGTCAAGGTGTTCTCGATAAATCGTCAAAAATAGGCAGAATTTTGTTTTTGTAAAAAGCAATCCAAAAATACGTTTTTAATCTAAGATTCTTGTACAACTAACCTTAAAATGATGAAATCTTAAATAAAGTTGCAAACTTGAACCACTTTTAAAAAATTTCAAAGATTTCGAAAACTGGTACAAGTGAACGAATCAAGATAAGTCTTGAAAAATTATGAGACTTTGTTGTTTGTTTGAATTTGTAGCACAAGTTTGAGGACAAAGATGTGATATAAACACGAAACAAACAAGAAAGTAGCAAGATTTTTGAAAAATAACGAGTAAAAACATAAGATTTTGGATCGTATGAAACAAAAACAAAACTTTACACCTTTTTCTAGCGATTGATACCACTTGTTAGATCACCATATTGTAAACACAAGTATAGATTTTGGTAGAAATAAGATGAGAATGAAGATTGGTTGATTAAATCAATATGAAAGATGAAAGTGCAAGAGTTTCTCTAATGAAATGAAATAACCAACAATTGTATATAGCTCACTATTTATAGGCAAGGTCTAGGGCAACACTCCCTTCCCTTCCTATCATTCTTATTCGTGGGCTTTGGAGGCCCATTGGACGCTTACATAACTTAATACATAAACATAAGTAAGATAAATAAACTAGCAACCTATTACATATTGTAGAAATGACTGAGACTTGAGAGATTACGTAAAACATGATCCTAACACTTAGATCTAATAAAACCTAGCTATTGATTATATGTTGTTGGTTTGCTTGTGATTATTGTGGTTGGGTGAAGTCGATGTTAGGCTTAAGAAAACTGGCTAACCTCCTATACGGTAACTTGCTTGAACGTCTTAAGAAACATGAATCGGATGTGTACTACGATTATTTGGTTGTATTTAATGCATGAGCGAATTCTAATGATCCCATGTTAGGAGCTTTTAGTCGGCTCGACATAGGAGTGAAGTAGGAGCTTATAGAGTTAGGGAAGATCGTACACGGCCCTACGAATGGTTTAAAGGAATACAACCCGTCATCCACACAATTACAACAAACCAATTAACATATAAAAGATAGCTAGGGAGTAAGGAAATCTAAGTAAACACATATTTCTCTCATATAAGTTTCACAACCATTTACTTTTTCTTGTTATTTTATTTTATTTGCAAAAGTAGTTATTTGGGTTAGTTGACTAGCAACTAATTCCGCCCACTCTTCCAAAAACCGAGATTTTTACTTGCTTTCATAAAATATAAAAATACAAAAAGAATCATCCCTCAACCCTTAGACCTAATTAGAGTAGCTTTTCAAGCCTAACGACACTATTCCCCGAGAGAACGATCAATCCCCCGGTACTTGCCACTTCACTATACTACATCGGTCAGGTACACTGCGTGGTGGGGGTTGTAAGCTTCTCAAGATCCCTTGAGAGGTAAAACCTAAGTGCATAGGTTGCAAAACCCATGCTATCAGTACTTTTTGGAGTGGTTGAAGCTAGAAATTGCGCCCAAGAATTACATCCCATGGCTAGATGATCACATACATGCCTACTTTGTTGTTGGTATGGTGGATTTCATTTGGTCCAACTTAGATCACTTAAAAGTGCTTTTAAACGAAAACAAACCATGTAAGTATTTATCTTTCTTTTTTTGTTTTTTCCACTATTCAAATACACGCATTTAGTAGGATTGTAGGAATGATTTTATTGTGTTTAAATGGTATGTCTCACAAACATGATGATGATTTAGGGACTGTTTGGATTCATCTTCATTTTACGGCAGGATGTGATCTGTTTGTATCCTCATTCAGGATTCATGGAACAGGAGCTGCAGGCATGAATAGCAGATGTGCACACTCCATGGGTCAACGTAAGTTGAAGTGCTATCACATTTGTATTCTGCTATTACATGAATACCAAAGTACCAGTTTCGGGGTTTTTTTTAAAAAAAATCTACTGTTGAAAAAGACAAATGAATAATCATACCTAAATGGTTTCCTAAATTGATCATCATGTTTTAGACAATAGTAGTCTAAATTTATACCCGTGAAAGCTTTTCGTGTTAGGAAGATCTATTATACAAATGAGGTACGGTTTGTTAAGCTTGAATTATAAAATTCACTTCATGTATTTCCATGTCTGCATACTCATACTTATTGATGCCTTTTCCATTTTTCAGCTACCTCATCGAATGTTTCTGATGCAACTGACTCAGAACACCGTTTAACCATTACTAAGGGCAGGGAGTTCCACCACCTGGTATTATTAGAAGTGACAGCAGGTAGGAGCAAAAAAATAAAGGTAATGTGTGCAGTTTATTTGGTGATGTTTTTAGCACTATCTTAAAAACTAAGTGTATATGTTTTGGATAGTAAGTCGCTATCTTTCTTTAGGTGCAGGCTGTCAACGCTGTTCTTCGTCTAGCGGGCCAACCACATATGACAGGAATGCATATCCAAGAGGACAAGGTATGTTTTCGTTTAGGGGGATATAACAAGTTAAGTTTCAATAGCGTACCCAAATTACGTTTTTGTTTGTATGTTTTGAGATTAAAAACTTACCATGATGTTTAAGAATTGTTAGCTATACAAACGTTGGGATTTTAGCTGTATGTGAAGAATGAATCACCTAATTTCAGTTTTGTCCACCTAAAGGTTTTACGGATATCCAGGTTATTATTTGAGGGTTCTGTTTTTTGTGTATCAGGTTTCAACAATCTATTTTCCATTTATATATAGTTATATACTTTTCTGACGAGATTTAGCTATTTAGTTTCTGATACCTGAATATTTTGAATCCCAAGCTGTGGATATATGGTAGGCACCTTAATAGATTGTCTCAAGTTCACGTATTGCACTTAATGTAGGTCCATCAAAACTGATTGACCAAGGTCAGTGAGCTAAGTAGCTTGCCTTATAAATTGTTTTTAGTAATTGCTCTTTGCGTTTAAGAGAGTCAGACTTCGTGCCTAGCTAGAACCACTGTTTATTGTGCATTGGTTTGTAAGTCTATGGAGAGATATTACTAAGGAGATTCTTAAGGCTCAAGATTGTTGGAAGTCTATGTCATTTGAATACGTTACTTTTTAAAGCTATATACGTTCAAGTACACTATATCAATGTCCCTCTAACCCTGCGCATAGAGGTTACAAAATAACGGGTCAATAATGGCCTCACTTAGTATATTAAGATACATTATAAAAGCTATCTATTTCTGTCTATATCAGCAACAAAATTATTCTGAAATTCAACGTGAAAAGTTACCTTCCTTGAAAATCTAAATTGTTTCAGAAGGTCACTTTCGTTGAACAGACACGTAAGTTGGGTTGGAAAGAATAAGCTCCCCCGCTTAAAGACACTAGAAGGGTGTTTGGGATTGATTATTTAACTTTAAAATTTTCTATGTCTACAATTGCAGCTTCTGTTTGTTTATTCAGCTTCAAAGATTCTCTGACCCATTCTGCTTGCTGGTAGGTGAAACTGTATTTCGATTTTCTTTGGTCCTTATGAAATCGATGAAACTATTGGCGGCTGAAGTCAGTTATCATGATACAGAGGTAATGGTTCTTCATACTTTTTTCTAATGAGCGGATGCTTATTAAGCGTGCCGTGGGCATAGTAGCCAAAAATATGTTCCTTATCACCATCAGTTGTGAACAGATGGATGCAATTTTTTCTTTTTGTTTTAGAAGATTCACTATATACTGAGTTTTCGTCATCTATATCTAATTTCTTTACAGCCCGAAGAGCTGGGCTCCTGCCGATTTAATATCATTGCTTTATCAGTAGATGCATTAGCATTAAGTTGAAAGCTCTTTTCTTGCTTTTGAATTTATTCCACAAATTCAGGAACCATGTTTTTTTTTTTTTGTGTTTCAAGTCTGTATAACTGAGAATGCGACTAACGATGCAATTGAAAAGCTACTGAGTATGATCTTCATCTTGATCAAGAAAGTTAAGTAAACGCTCGGGTATTGCTGCTAAACCATTTTTATGTAAGCATATGCAGCCATTAGGAACTTGATCTTAGCAGATGGAAATATTAGTCTTTTGTCATTGTTTGAAGGTTGTTTAGAGTGATTTAAGGTAAAGACATATGTTAGTGTAGTGATCAATATATTGAAGGCTGGTAAAATATGTTTATTCATTTGTTAGTAGCTTTCGCGTGGCAATGGTGGCTTTTCTAATAGTTGTCAAACATTAGGCTGGTAAAATATGTTTATTCATTTGTTAGTAGCTTTCGCGTGGCAATGGTGGCTTTTCTAATAGTTGTCAAACATTGCGTTAAGTCACAAATTAAGAGAATTGAAATTTTTTGTTTATATTAGCTAAAAATCACAACCCATATACAACGGCAAAAAAAACTGGCCCGGCCGCAACGCGCCGGACCGGTGCCATTCTCGTAATAATAAAGAAAGAAAGAAAACTTGATATGACAGTTTAAACCCTTCAAGGAGGATTGAGTTGAGGTTTATTTTATCTGATCAAATGAAAAAAATGGTCAAAAATGTTGAAAGCCTCATAGAATGTATGTTAAAGCATATAAACTCATGTATATTTTTAATAAAAATATTACTTTTATTTTAAACAATATAAAAATCAATCATACGTAGAGTATGTTATCTATTTAAATGCTTTAGAAAGATGATAAAAAAAGACTATGACTCGATGCAATGCAAGTATGCAACCCCACCCCACCCGATATGCAAATCATGCTATTGCTTTGTTCAAAGTTGAATCACTTTCGTAGTCAAGTTATTTCTTAAAATAATAGAGTTATAAGAATGATAATTTAGCTTTGAACTTAACCTAATCAAGTTATTGCTTTGGTTTTTGATTGATGTTATTTAATTTTCAACGGGTAGATATAATAGTTCTGTCAAAAGTGTCGATGCTCAAATGTCGGACCCAAAACAAGTAGCTATCAAGTGCATTTTATTAAATGAAACCGAACATTTTTAGATAAGGCGCACTTCATATAATTCATGATTTTTGACACAACTTTATCTTACGGGAGAAAATCCATGTGGTTTACTGACATCCGTCGGGAACCACCCTTGGTTCGCCCCTTCTCAAACTTACAGGCTTTGACACAGCTGGGTGCACTCGTCAATAAAACAAGATGCTTGAAACCAACTACGTCCGAGTGTATGGAAAATATAAGAATTGGATGTTTTAATCTATATATAATTTGTATGTGAGAAGTTATAACCAAGAACAAATATGTTTTATTCTATACGTAAAATAAATGCAAAATCATCGTAACCATGAAGTTGACTCGACAATAAATACATAAATCATTCGATATTGGTTTGTTACAGTTTATGTGTAACTTGTTACATAAACTCTCGACAATGCTTATGTCTGCATATCCTGTTAAAATTGCGTGTTTTTCTTCTTGCATCATTCCTTTGTCATCAACTAAAATCACACGTCCATCTAATCATGTTAGTAACAACTTGAACGCTTTCTTAGTTGTTACGTATTGCATATTACTCGCCTAGACCATATTTTATTTACCTTCACAAACTGAATAACTTTTATTTAATGAGTTTACAAAAACATTGGTGCTAAAATAATGTAGTTTTTTTTTGGGAATATGTGGATGGTGTCACTAGCCGAATAAAAGATGTTTCTATAATTAGCAACAAAATACCAGAAGATCCCATGGTTTCAGATATAGTTTGAAGGGGTAATAATTAATCAAACTACCAATTTTCTTTTATTATCAAACTTACATAAACTGTTGTATTGTATGGTTCGTATCATATTACATAAACAAAACACACTTATATCACTTGCTAGTTACCTCTCATATGTGTGTCAACTAAGACACTACGGGAAACGAGATTTTCTAGCGATGATAGATGTCGTCGCTATAAGCCTGATATGTTGTCGCTTCAGAATAATTGTTTGCTGCGATCGTCATTGTTAGTGTCGCATTAGTAAGTCCGGATCTATAAGTTATAGAGACGATATTTCTACCTTAAGCGACGACGGGTTTTTGACTTTGTTGACTTTTTAGTTTGGCATTTTGACTTTCTTGACCGTTGACTGTTGACTTTCTTGAGTTGACTTATTGACTTTTTGATTTCGTTGATAGCTGACTTTTTGACTTCACAACCTATTGATTTTGGCCCAAGACTTTTTGACTTTGTTGACAGCTGACTTTTTGCTTATTTAAAGAACTTGAAGAACATCATGTCAACCTCCTACCCGTCCCGGATAGAACCTTTGACTTTGGCCCAAGACTTGTCCCAAGATTTCCTCGTCACACATCGGAGTAGACCTCGAGGCTTGGCCTTCCCATATTTCAATCATTTCTTGCTGTAAAGTCAAAAAATAAGGAAATAAGCATCCATTTCATCCATTTGACACCCTTTTTTTTTATAAAGGGTATTCCACCCGGTAAAATATATTACTCCAAAAAAGCGTTTAAGTACAATGGAATGTGGCTGAATTACCACATTAACCGCAAGCAATCTCTTGACACAACCACTAACTCATTTATGACAGGCCATAAATGACAACTAGCTACGACCAACAAGACCACCAAACCAAAACCAGCATAAAGTAAAATTTTATGCAAAATATAAAACAACCTAGTTAAGACAAAAATCTTGAATTCCAGCAGTCTTTAATTGTGCAGGAGAGAGGCCAAAATCATCATGATGATAATTGTTGCAGTCACTCGTATCCGCTTTCCATTGCTCATAAAGACTCTGCTCTTTACCTCCACTTCCAGAATACAACGTCCCAATGTGATCATCAAAAAATTCATCATCATCGCGGTCAGAAACTTCCACATTTCCCACCTTAGAGAATGGGTTACCCACCTTAGTTGTAGAATCAACCTTTTTAAGAGGTTTACCTTCATCATCGACAAGAGTAACTTTCCCTTCAATAATTAGCTTTTCAATTTTCCCAATTTTCTCAACAATAGGAGTAGTACTTCCCTTTCCACCCTTAGAAAAATTGGCAACAGTAGGCATACCAACCTCCAAATCAGCCCCATCCTTAGGAGAAACACTTGTTGCACAAGGAATACCATTATCATCGGTATCGGCCATATCAAGAGCATCAAACGGNCCTTCATCATCGACAAGAGTAACTTTCCCTTCAATAATTAGCTTTTCAATTTTCCCAATTTTCTCAACAATAGGAGTAGTACTTCCCTTTCCACCCTTAGAAAAATTGGCAACAGTAGGCATACCAACCTCCAAATCAGCCCCATCCTTAGGAGAAACACTTGTTGCACAAGGAATACCATTATCATCGGTATCGGCCATATCAAGAGCATCAAACGGGTTCGATGTAGCAATAACCTTCCCACTCGCACTTGCCTCATTAGTGATGTTCTCTTTATTCAAAACCGGTTTCTTCGAGATAGGTCTCCAAAATTTTGGTTTAGGCTTATTAAGCTGAACACCCCCAATAGGCCGAGACGGAGCAGCCACATTCTTCCCCTTACGATTCTTAACCTCAGTGAAACCGTCTTCAGACTTATCCAATGTAGTATAAGTTTTAGCTTCCCCATTATTCTCACTACGAACCGCCTCCTTAACACATTTTAGACACTTAATACGATCATGCCCAAAAACTTTACACACATCACCATGAGGAACGTCCATTCATATTCAACTTTAATGATCTCCGTAATATAGCCACTTTCATCCTCATTAGGAATAGCCATACTAACTTCACTTTTCAAAACAGAATCCACATTTAGTTCAACAAGCGCGCGGGCAAAACTAACACGTCCCCATGAATCGACACACATAGAACTTGTAAAGGCATCCAGCATAATAGGTTTCCCTACTTGCGTAGCAATCAAGCTCAAACCATCCTCTGAATAAGCAAGCAACGGAACATTATGCATTTTAATCCAAACCGGTACCTTGTTAACCTCGGTCCTATTAAGGGATAAAGTAGGAGTCCATTTGTTAAGAATAATAGACGAGTTATGAATTAACCAGGGACCTCGTTCCAAAACATGATCCACACCCTCCTTGGTAGCAAACTTAAAAAGATACACACCATCACCATTTTTCATTAGCTTTTGTAANGTCCTATTAAGGGATAAAGTAGGAGTCCATTTGTTAAGAATAATAGACGAGTTACGAATTAACCAGGGACCTCGTTCCAAAACACGATCCACACCCTCCTTGGTAGCAAACTTAAAAAGATACACACCATCACCATTTTTCATTAGCTTTTGTAAGCCAAATTTTCCCCATGTATTAGTGACATAATTTTGAACTAAAAGGAAAGCAATGGTCTTACCAAGAAAGTAACCAACAAGCGTGTTATCATACCGACTTAAAACCTTTTTCATAGCAGCCATAGGAAGCATCGTATCATGATTATCCACACGATCCCCATTGACCAATGATCTAAAATTCACAATTTGAACATTACGAGTAGCATTAACGACATTAGCAAAAGTTGAGTTCGTCACCTTTGGAGAAGTAGAAGCAGCCGTATTACTCATGGGCGTGTCATGGGCACTCGTGTCCACACGTGTAACCAAATTAACATCACCGTCATCAGCCGTTCAATCAGCAATGATAGGCCCCTCATTCATATCCATCTTATTTGCGTCGATATTCTTATTAACAACCTTTCCATCAGATCTCGACTTATTGGAAGCACTATTCAAAAATCCTTTTTCCATCTCTCTAAACCCACAACCACAAACAAAAGAACCAGAAACAATTCGCAAAGACACAAATCAACAAAAAGCAATTAGTAATTACAATAATGAAGAAAAACCCTAACTAGTACGTTAGGGTTTTATAAGCATGAAGAACCAAAACCTAACCCATCATAACAATCGTTGAAAGTAGTAATGATAAAACCAAATTAATCTCACGTACAAACCAAAGATCACTAGAATATTAACGCATGCAAGATAAAGTGGCAATATATGCAGGCTACATATGATATAGCCCTACAACCGACCCACGATGGATACAATTCTTAATAACCCTTCAAAGGAATAAGCAATTGTCCCTACCAATCGATGCACTATAGACCCAAAAATTAATAAAGTAATTTAAGGATCAATGTGGAAACGATTATAAGAATAAATGTTTAAGATTGAAAATTGTTAGGGTGTCGATAGTAGTCGCCAAGATCGCCAGAGAGGTTTTACTAGGGTTTTTTACGTATTCATGTTGACTTTGATCATTTGACACCCTTTTAGCTCTAACGTGTATAACTAAGCAATCATTTCACCCATTTTAGCTCTAACTTGTATAAATAAGCAATCATTTGACCCATTTTAGCTCTAACGTGCATAAATAAGCAACCATTTGACCCATTTTAGCTCTAGCATGTATAAATTGTTAGAGTTTGTGGATAAATATTAATAAGTATATATCTTATTAATCGAACCCGAGACCACGAGATTGCAAACGTTACGAATGAAGGAATTAATGAACAATAATTTATATATATATAAACCGTTATATATATTTAATTATTAAAACACAAGAAAACGTCTAACGAACGTTAGTAATTAACAAGGATTGACTAACGACCAAGATAAAGGACTAGAGTGTAAAATTGGACACAAGAAGGATCCGGAAGGACCTTGGGTCCTTGTGGCCGGTCGTGGGTAGGGTTGGGGAAACCCAATCCAACTCAACTTGTTCTCCAAGTTTTACACACTATAAATACAAGGCTTATGGTTATTTTATTTTTTACTTTTTTGTGCACAAGCTATAACCCTAAAATTGTTTTTCTTGTTCTTCTCTTTTGTGGCCGATCGAACACAAAACCTTAGGGGTTTCGATTTGCTTGTTTTCTTAAAACATACTCTTGTGTTTTCATTAACTAGCATTAACATTAATTCGGTTATAATTTGTGTATACAAGAACGTGGTAATTACTCACTATAGTAATTATCTTGGATCGATTAACAAAACGGTAAGGGGTTAATCATTGATCCTTATTAACCCTAATTAGGGTTCATCCAATTGTTCAAGATTATTGAAGTTTGATTCTTGTTCTTGCTAGAATCAAAAGGTACGTTCTTGTTTATGTTTATGTTAATCTTTTATATGTTATACTTGATCCTACGCTTCCGCATAATGTGACTACTTGATTTATTTAATTATATGAATGTCATGGTATATTAATTATAACATAAATAAGCAACCATTTCACCCAATTAACCCATTTTAGCTCTAATGTGTATAAATAACCAGATATTTGACCCATTTTAGCTCTAATGTGTAAATAAGCAACCATTTCTCCCATTTTACCCATTTTAACTCTAACATGTATAAATAAGCAACCATTTCATCCTTTCACTCATTTTAGCTCTAATGTGTATAAATAAGCACTAATGTGTAAAAATAAGCAACTATTTCACCCATTTTAACCATTTTAGCTCTAACGTGTATAAATAAGCAAATATTTCACCTATTTGACCCATTTTAGCTTCGTGTATAAATAAGCAACCATTGGACCCATTTTAGCTCTAACGTGTATAAATAAGCAACCATTTCACCCATTTTTAGCTCTAACGTGCATAAATAAACCCACTTGACCCATTTTAGCTCTAATGTGTATAAATAAGCAACTATTTCACCCATTGTAAAATCAAAGAAAGAAATTACTTACATATCTCCTGGCCGCTTCCTGGTTCACCCACACGTCATCCCGCTGATTAGGGGTGTAAACGAGCCGAGTCGAGCCGAGTACTGCCAAGCTCGAGCTCGACTCGAATACTATAACTCGAGCTCGAAACTCGACTCGAGCTCGGTCGAGCTTTATATTTCGAGCTCGAGCTCGACTTTGTGACTCGATAACCTTGATACATTACTTCTTATTATGTTAGTTAAAACCTTAAGGACCAAAGATGTTAAAGTGAAAGTTCATAACCGAAATTCAGTTATGTTTGTTAGATTTCGGTTAGGACAAAGTGAAGGGTTGCAACGCTTGAATTGCAGCGTTTCATAACCTATATATACATATACATGTAAACGTTTTAAAGGTTAATCAATCTAGAACAATTTTACTTATTCAAACAATCTTACTTTGCAACTTATATTATCATATCGATCTAGAAAAGGGACAACATTGGCATCAAGAGCAAGGAAACATACAACGAAACAAAATCTGTGTTCGACATCAAATTAACGACGAGAAGCCAAAGTTCAGAACGCAGGAAAAAGAAGAACATCACGTTCTCTTTTTTAGCGAGGAACATAGTTCTGTTTTTCTTTATCTTCCAAAGGAAAACAAACAATTTTGAATAAAGATAAGCGTAGAAGAGATAGTGCACGATCTGTTTTGCGTAGAAGTTGCAAGCGTACACATCAAACGATATTGGTGTTGAGGGAGAAGATTGGAGACTTTGTGTAGAAAGAAAAAGCGAACCGGTTGGAGAAGAAAACAAACACAAAGCAAAACGTTGTTGCAACATAATACGTATACGTTGGGACGTTTTAAAGTACTTGAAGAGGAGCGTGTGGAGTGTGTAGAAGAAACACAACAGCGACAACGTTGGGAAGAAAACAAGTCGAAGGATTGACTTTGTTTTCGTTGGAACGAATCTAGAAATCAAAGCCTTGATTTGATTCGTTGTGTTACCAAGGATTTGGTAAGTGAAAGGTTTGTGTGAGAAAAACAACACACAACAAGCAAATAACGTGCAGTGGTACAAAAGGAGAGAAGGAGAAATTGTTTACTTTGTGTGTCGAATTCAAAAAACAACAAAAACAAATTCGACAACAATATAACAATACCGAAAGTTTTGTTTTGATTCAGAACCGAATTAGAACAAACGTGAAGAAGAAAGGAATATAATCTCGTTGGCAAGAAAAAAATTCGACAACAACATATCAAAAAAAATAGGCCGAGAGGCTTGCGTTGTGATCCGAGGAAAAATCAAAACAAGGAAGGAAATCCGAGAGTTTTGGTGGGAAACAAGTCGAACTAAAAGAAAAGAAGGTAACGAGACATTGGAATTTCAAAAGGATTTAGGCGCGAGAAAAGAAAACGAGTAGGTGACCGATTATAATAAACAAAGCAACGAATACATCTCGTATTCAATTTCAATTTTTAACAAGGTCACAAGTTTCAATTTCTAGTTTTCATTTACATTAGATTAGTATAGATTTTATTGTTTATACTATTAGAAAAACCCGAAAACTATTTATTAATCCCGTAGTATTTAAGAAATTGCCTAAAACTTATATTCCATATTAGAAAGATACCACTACGAATTCCCATACACATACATTAGAAAGTGAAGATTATAAACACTTTTAATATGTCGGGCGATGATTCAAATATCAACGACAATAACAACAACAACAACAACAACAACAACAATAACATTAATACCGTGAAACCCATAACACCTATTGCACAATACCAATGCCCTAAGTTGAAAAACACAAATTACACTGTGTGGGTGATACAAATAAAAGTTATACTAGAAGCACACGGTTTGTGGGAGACAATAGAACCTAAAATTGACACGGAATTAGACGATAAGAAAGATAAGGCAACAATAGCCTTGTTATATCAAGCGTTGACTGAAGATATCATATTACAAGTAGCAACTTGTAAGACGGCCAAGGAATTATGGGAATCATTGAAGAAAAGACACGTTGGACAAGAAAGGGTGCAGCAAGCACGGTTACAATCATTGATGATTGGATTTAACTCACTTCAGATGAAGGAAGATGAGACGGTGGATGCGTTTGCAGACAAGTTAAATGGCTATGTCATGAAGGCAAAGGAACTAGGGAAAACTTTAGATGAATCACTTATAGTTAGAAAACTATTAGACTCCACACCTGATAGATTCATTCAGATAGTAGCATCCATAGAACAAACAAGTGATCTAGATGACATTACCCTAGATGAGATCACTGGAAAACTCAAAGCGTTTGAGGAAAGAATAAGACTCCGGAAGGGAAGTCAAGTTGAAAGCCAGGAAAATTTATTATTCACACATGGTGAACACTCAGGAAAAGGAAAGAATTTTAGTAAACGTGGAGGAAAATCAAAATACTCACGAGGAAACTGGCGGAATAAATATAGAAACAACTCACAAGAGGGAAACTCAAATAATAAGGGAAATTCACATAAGAATACAAACATGGATTTGAGTAAGCTGAGATGTTTTAAGTGTAACAAACTAGGACACTTTATGAGTAAGTGTAGAGTGAAATCAAAAGCTCAGGAACAATCGAACCTTATCTTAGAAGATGATGAACCATCACTATTAATGACTACGCACGATACCATACACGAAGAAGTGTTGTTGAATGAAGGCCAAATTCAACCAGGAAAATATGCTTCAAAGGATGAAAGCATATGGTATTTAGATAATGGTGCTAGTAACCACATGACGGGAACAAAGAGTCATTTTAAGGATATGAATGAAAACATAACAGGACGAGTACGTTTTGGAGATGGATCATATGTACAGATAAAGGGAAAAGGCTCTATATTGTTAGGTTGTAGAAACCAGGAACAAAAGGTAGTAACAGATGTATATTATATACCAAACCTTAAGAGCAACATACTAAGTCTAGGACAACTTACGGAGATAGGTTGTAAAGTTATAATGGAAGGAAATAAACTGACTTTGTATGATAAGAGCAGAAAATTGTTGATGAAAGTTGAAAGATCCAAGAATAGACTTTACAGTATTAGATTACAAATAGATACACCTATATGTCTCTTAGCAAATGTAGATAACCAAGCATGGTTATGGCATGCTAGATTAGGTCATCTAAATTTTTACGATATTAACAAGATGACTAGCAAGGGTCTAGTGGATGGAGTACCAAAAATAAAACATGCCGGACAAATTTGTGATGCATGTTTATTAGGAAAACATAGTAGAACACCATTTCCAAACCAAGCTAAATTCAGATCAAAGAACCCGTTGGACTTGATATATGGAGATCTTTGTGGTCCTATTAGTCCAGCAACACACTCAGGCAAGAAATTAATATTCTTGTTAGTAGATGATTGTACACGTTTTATGTGGGCATACTTTCTAACTTCGAAAGACCAAGCATTAAGTACATTCAAAGAATTTAAGCAAAAGATAGAAATGGAAATGAGATTGAGAGTAAGAATGCTAAGAACAGATAGAGGAGGTGAATTTACATCGAATGAATTCACTAAATATTGTAAAGATAATGGAATAGCGAGACAGTTGACAGCACCTTACTCACCACAGCAGAATGGAGTAGTGGAGAGAAGAAATAGGACAGTGTTATCAACTACGAGAAGTATGATGAAAGCCATGAAGTTACCCTTAACTTTTTGGGCGGAAGCAGTGAAACATGCTATTTACATACTGAATAGGGTACCTACAAGAGCCCTGATAAATAAAACTCCATATGAGGCACTATATAATAGAAAACCAAACTTAGAAAACCTAAGGATATTCGGATGCACAGCTTATGCAAAAATAACAACACCTCATATAAAGAAATTGGATGACAGAAGCACACCAATGATCTACTTAGGAGTAGAGGAAGGATCAAAAGCATGTAGGTTATATGATCCTATAGCCAAGAAAAAACACGTTAGTAGGGATGTTAAGTTTATGGAAACAAAACCGTGGGACTGGAACACAAATGAGGAAGATACAAGGACACAAGACACATCTTGGACTAGTTTTGTGTTAACAGAAGTTGACACTGAAAATACTACACCAGTCAACATGTATCACGAACCAACCAATACTGATGACATGTATCAAGCACCAAACAACTTTGATGATACATATCAAGAACCGGATCAGACACAAGAACCTAATACACCAGTCACACCACAAACTTACACCTACCATCCTAACTCAGAGGAAGAGGATGAAGCTACTATTAGTTCTTTAGAGAACTCAGATCAGAGATATGATCATACACCAGTACGAGAAATGAGAAGCTTAGCAGAAGTTTATGAAAATGCACCTCATGTTGAAACACCTAGCTTATTCTTCACTGAAGAAGAACCTCGTAACTATAAGGAAGCATCAGCAGATAAGAAATGGATTGAGGCCATGGAGATTGAATTGGATTCAATAAATAAGAATAAAACTTGGATTCTTACTACATTGCCAGAAGATCAAAAGGCAATTGGACTCAAATGGGTTTTTAAAACCAAGCGAGATGCACAAGGAAAGATCATAAGATACAAGGCACGTTTAGTAGCAAAAGGATATGTACAAGAACAAGGAATAGACTTCGATGAAGTATTTGCCCCAGTTGCTAGGATAGAAACAGTACGGTTAATATTAGCATTAGCAGCATATCATGGTTGGCAAGTTCATCACTTGGATGTAAAATCAGCATTTTTACATGGAGATTTAAAGGAAGAAGTCTACGTTACACAACCTGAGGGATTTGTACAACCAGGAAATTCAGGAAAAGTGTATAAGCTTATTAAAGCTTTATATGGATTAAGACAAGCACCGAGAGCTTGGAATGTGAAGCTTGATCAAACCTTAAAGTCATTAGATTTCAAGAAGTGTAATCTCGAACAAGCAGTTTATACAAGGAGAACTAAGAACTCTACAGTTATAGTTGGAGTTTATGTAGATGACTTAATAATCACGGGCACTCCAAAGAAAGAAGTAGAATTATTCAAATCCCAGATGGAAGAAAAGTTTGAAATGAGCGACTTAGGATTGTTAGCTTATTACCTTGGGATAGAAGTTACACAGACAGGAGGAGAGATTACAATCAAGCAAACAGGTTATATTAACAAGATCTTGAAGGAAACAAATATGGAAGATAGTAATGATACGAAGATACCAATGGATCCCGGTACTAAGTTGGTCAAGGCGGAAGATGGTAACTCAGTTGACGCAACTTACTACAGAAGCTTAATTGGAAGTCTCAGGTACTTACTACATACGAGACCAGATCTTAGTTATTCAGTCGGACTACTCAGCAGGTGGATGCAAGAACCAAAGGAACATCACTTGAAAGCAGTAAAGCAAGTAATCCGATATATTAAAGGAACAAAGGAGCATGGAATAATTTACAAGAAAGAAGGCGGCTGCAAGATTACAGGTTACAGCGACAGTAGTTATGGAATCAACACTGATCAAGGAAAAGGAACTACTGGCATAGTATTTTATTTTGGAGAGTCACCCATTACTTGGTGTACTCAAAAGCAACCGACAGTGGCGCTATCATCATGTGAATCAGAATTCATGGCGGCTACTGCAGCAGCATGTCAAGCCTTATGGTTGAAAAGATTACTTAGTGAATTAACTGGAAATGAAGAAAAGAAGATTACGTTGAAGGTAGATAACGTTTCAGCAATAGCACTAGTCAAGAACCCAGTTTTTCATGGAAGAAGTAAACACATCGACATTCGCTACCACTTCATTCGAGAATGCGTAGAGAATGGACACATTATTGTGGAACACGTCAGCGGAGAACTACAAAGAGCAGATATACTAACAAAGGCTCTACCAAGACTGAAGTTCACGACGATGCGGCAAATGCTCGGAGTTCAAGACTTATCAAGAAGCAACGATCAAGATTAAGGAGGAGAATGTGACCCGATAACCTTGATACATTACTTCTTATTATGTTAGTTAAAACCTTAAGGACCAAAGATGTTAAAGTGAAAGTTCATAACCGAAATTCAGTTATGTTTGTTAGATTTCGGTTAGGACAAAGTGAAGGGTTGCAACGCTTGAATTGCAGCGTTTCATAACCTATATATACATATACATGTAAACGTTTTAAAGGTTAATCAATCTAGAACAATTTTACTTATTCAAACAATCTTACTTTGCAACTTATATTATCATATCGATCTAGAAAAGGGACAACAGACTTGTCATATAAAACTCGAGCTCGAAACTCGGCTCGAGCTCGTTTATTTCCACATTTCATGCTCGAACTCGATAAATACTCGGCATATCAAGCTCGGCTCGACTCAATTTGTATGAAAATTAAGTAAATGCATATATATAAAAGGGTAAAAGTGTAATTTAACCGAAGCTCGTTAATGCTCGCGAGCTTCACGAGCCAACTATTTTGGAGCTAGAGCTCGACTCGACAATATACTCGAGTAGCTCGAACTCGAAATCGACTCGTTTAAATCGAGTCGATTTCGAGTAACTCGCGAGCTGTCTCGGCTCGTTTACACCCCTACCGCTGATGCATATCACGAAACTGGCCGATGAGGTCCAGGAATTTACTCGTAGACTCATCCCACTATAAACAAATTTACTCGTAGACTCGTCCACATACTTGTTCCACTCACTCAGATCCTTGTCTTCTAGAGGAAATTGCCTTATTTTATTAGGGTGATCAAAACTCTCTCTCTTTACAAACATTTTCTCCTTAAACTTGTTCTTTCGATGTCGATAACACTCTTTACAATAGAGGTCCAACCCTTTTGTAATCTTCACTTTCTATGGAGTGCGCAGGTGGGGCCTCATCTTAAAGTATTTCTACACTTAAAAAAGAAAGTTATGTAATGTATATTTTCATATATGTGGGTTATGTATTAACAATAAAGCTAAAGAAATAACTAAAAAGAAATATTTATGAAATGTATACTTTTGCAATTCAAAATAAATAATTAACAATAACGCTCAACCTTAATATCAGGCCATATGTGGCCTTTGTATTTTGTAGGTACCTTCTCCCAAAGAGGAGTGATAAAAGGGGACTTTATCTCCCACCTCGTACCCGATGTTTTTGCGAATTCAGTGTGATTTTCCCCAACATATCGAGCTGTACCCTGATGTGATAAATCAAACTCGATTGGTAACTGTTTAAACCCATTATCTTTAAACCTTCTTTTTCAACTTTAAATTCCAATTGCGACCACGACCTTTGCTATGTACTAATCTAAATTCAAGTGAACAAATTAAGTTAAGAATATATACAAAATACAAGTAATGAAATTCTAGTTCAAAAAACATTCCATTATTTCTTACTTCGGCACCCGCCGGGTAGCTGCCACGGACGATCACTATCAGGCCGGAGATCATTGCCCACAACCCCTAAATAGCCTCGAGAAACTAACGCCATCTGTAAAAATACAAGTACACGAACATATAATCTGAAAAACAACCAGAACATATAAGTTGAAAAAATACAAGTACGCGAACATATAAATTCAATTTCACAATAAAATATACACGTATTCGAACAAATTAAATAAATAACTTGAAACACTAAACATAATTATAAAAACAACTCGATAACAATTTCACTCAAATTATATTCTTTTTACAAGTTACAAACTTAGATCAATGTGAATCATCACTAGATCAACAAATTTCTAAGACGTTCATTATCAGAGTCTAAATCGTCACTGCAGAATCACCAAGAACATGAATAGCATCTTCATTATTAATAAAATCACCATCTTCGACAAGAGAAGTAGGGTTAAAATGAACTTTCGTTGATGGACCAACTCCATTCAAGCTCCTATACTTCAAATCTTCCAAATTAGTTGTTAATGCAAGATTATATAAGATGTTGTCAAGTATAAAATCTTCATCGTTCTCGTCCATGATGATGTTTCGGTCCTAAATCTTTTGATGATTGACATCTTGGACAACCTTCCAATGATGTGATCTAGATAGGTCTTCAAGGCAGATAAGGTGTTTTGCTTGTGTTGCAAGAATATACTGTTAATATATTTCCACCAATCATTACTTGTAGAACTACTGGTTATGTTATTTATAGTAACAGAAAGTTGGATACTATGAGTGTTATTGGTCTTGAACCATTTACATCAGAACAACATAACTGTGTTACCACACGTATAACTAAGCTTCAAAATTTCTTCTAATTGACCGTAATACGTAGATCCATCATCACCCTGACGTTGAAACTCCCATGTTTGAGTTGTACGACATTCATCATGGCTGTGAACCACAAACTTTACACCATTTACAATGAAAAAGGTGTAAGAAGTTGCATATAAATTTGGCCCACGTGCCAAAGCGAATCATTCAAGTCTACATTCGGAAGGCTTGTTTACTCGAAGACCAGAGATCTATGACAGAGACAAAAATATATAAGGCACTATTAAAGCCAACAATGAAATTATATTTATAAATTATATATATAGTAAGCTTACCTTCTTTAAAAGCCAGAGAGGAAATTCTTTTTGTAGATTATTCTCAGACATGGCATTAGTAAATTCATTGTAATGTTCATGATATTAGTATAATCATCAATGATATCACATACGTAAAAGATAGTTCATATCAAAAGCGCTTACTTTTTGTTTTTGTCGATTTCAAGATTTTTGTTGAGAACATACCATTCTAGTTTCTTAAAAACTTCGTTATCCAACTTTATATCTTGATTAATTGTTCTTTAGATTTAAACATGTCCGACTCCAGCAAACTTTAAGCACAAATTGTCTTAAAGAACGAGCAGAGCTTAATTATTGGTATAGCAACCGATGAGAATGAACTCCTATTGGAAGCAACCGTTGCATCATTATATGACAATTGCGAGACCTCATGCCCGTTATGTTGCTATCTTTATTGGTAACTTTTGGTTTAAAGTTTGATCCAAATCCATTAGATAGTTTAGCTCCTTTAATGAATTCATAAAATTTCGTCCCTTTTCTAGTAAAATAGTATTTGGGATGAGGATTTAAGAACTTCCCATTTTCTTTATTTGTCATCCACAACTCCTTTCGAATGTTCCAATATTTTAAGTCTCATCTTTCCTTATTAGTGTCTTAAGATTTTTCAATCATTAATGAGGTACCCAACAAACTCTCACGCATATTTTTTTCGATATTCATGATATCTAAATTGTGTTTTAATAGAAGATTTGATCAATATGGAAGCTCCAATAATATAGACCGTGTACTCAGATTCTTTTCAACAATGGGATCACGCACTTTTTTTTACACCCCCATGAATCAGATGCTTACTCGGAATACGTAAACGGAAACCTATCAAGTTGTTGTAAGATTTGAACACTCGTGAGTATTTTTGGAGCATTTCCCATCTTGTTCATATCAATGAACGTCTTGCCCTTCCTCCAACGATGTTGTGTGGGTAAGAATCTGAAAGGACTTATGTGCAAACAGCACAACGGCTTTCATATTTGCCTTCACAGAAATGTCGAAGGGTCACACAGGTGCACACTAAACAAAACAATGCAAGCAGAAATAAGAAGCAAGTTTACGAAATGAAATGAGAGTAACGAGGAAATGAAAATATGACGTTATTTTCATTAAAGTGTTAAATAGTAATTACCTAAAGTCTAATATTTATCCGGGATAAATATTAGAGGGTAATTAATGACAAAAGACAAGACAACAAACCCTTAAGGGTTGTTTGATGAGGTCGGTCGCCGAAACCACAAGGAGAGGGTATTTGATTTTTAGTCAAATACCAATACTTGTTGGACAAGTATTCTAGAACCTCCTTAAGGTCCTATAAATACAAAAAGCACCTTAAGATATTCTCATAACTCTTCCAAGATCCCTAAAACTCCCATCTCCCCTCTCTTTGTATGTTTGATCGCACGACCAAAAAAACCCTTTGGTCGATCGACTTTCACTAAGTCAATACCTTTGGTCAACTTCTAGTCGATCCAAGGATTTACCCGGTTTCGTACTCACCTAAATTACGATAGGTTCGTAGCCTTAGTTCAACTTGTGCAGGATCGGTGGATACCTAATGTAGTCCAAGGAGTAATAATCCCCGAGAAACCCTAAGAATGATCGTGAGGCAACAAGTAGATCAATAAGGTGTTCTATGCAGCAGAAAAAGGTCAAAGAAGCTTACCTATAGCAAGATTAACAAGTAAGTCTTCTAAACACCCTTTATACGAGTTGTATTAGGTTAATCATTGTTTAGTAGATCTGGACTTAGGGTTTTGGTTTGTACGGTTTTATGTGTTTATTTTCCGTTGTGCATGTCACAGATGACCACCAGAACCCTAGTGGTATCAAAGCTATACTAAACATATATAACCTAGCTAGGGTTTTAGTAATTTTTAATACTGCCATAAAAATCAAATCTTGATTTTTGTTATGCTTGTGTTTGGATCGATTTATGCTTAGTGTTAAATTATGGTTTTTGTTTTTGTGATAATTAGGATTTTAGTACTCTTGTAATTAATTAGGGGACGTTTGGTACGAGTGAATGACAAAGAATAGAAAAAGTAAAAAATAATGAGAATTTAGGGAAAGAGAATGACCAAAAAGATAAAGAGAAGATTACATTGTTTGGTAAAAGTAAAGAATCGAATAATAGAATGGATTACAAACTTGATTCTCGTGTTTGGTAGCGCTTGGTACAAGCTATTAATCCAAGTAAAATGCAATGAATATGTCATTAATTTAAGTTATTTTGTTGTTTTAACCTTTGATTATTACAATGATTCTTATTGATTTGTAATTATTTATTATTAATATTATTATTTTACAAAACCTACTTCCAGTTTATCAATTATCAGCATGTGTATAATTTTTATATAAAGTCATCTCGAGTACCTACGAATTTACTATTGGTCACAGAAACACAGAATGATACATTAGAACTATCAAATCTTAGAAAACACTTGAATAATCCATCTCTAATATGAGCACCTCGCGTAGAAGATAATCAGTAGTTATAGAATTACCATATATTAATCTAAAAATTATCATAGAGTGGTAATGACATCTCTTGAAAAATTATCATAGAGTGGTAATAACATCTCTTGATAATCAAAAACATTTTTATGACAAAAAAAAAGATCTTGCATTAGTGTTTTAGGGTTACATACACAACAATAAGTATAAAGAATATAATATATATTGATGTAAAGTGTAATATTAGATAATAACAAATGTGGTTTTTGGTAACCAGTAAAGTATATTAACAAGTTATAACTTTACGAGCAAACCAATCTAAGGGCCCGTTTTGTTGAAGGGGGTAGGGTTGGGATTTGGGATTGATGCCCAAAAAATGTTGTTTGGTTTGTGTGTGTGGGTCTCACAAGTGGGGATGAGTCCTAAATAATTGTCCATGTGCTAATCCCTTCCACCATGTCTACTTTTTGTTAACATATCATTTATGGTGGGCCCATCTTAAACATCAACCAATCATATTTGATTTTATTTTCATTTTTACAATAATAAGATTTTTAAATTTATAAATAATACTCATTTATAACATATATAATATATTATTTACTTTTATTTTTCTCTCTCCTCATTTAATTTAAACTTATACTAAATCTAAATCCAAATCCTAATCCAAATCTATAAATCCTAATCCTAAACCCATCTACAAACCAAACGGGCCCTAAATCTTTTGAAGGCATGATGATATGATGGGAATACTTAAATGAGCGAGGAGACCAAGAAGATAAACAAATGACAATATTACGAGAGAGCAAAAGTGGGGATGAATAGTATCAACTGATCGGAGAGCACAAAGGTCGATTAAATCATCAAATCATTAAATCAAATGTAACATTTAAGGTTTACCATAGAGAACATTTGATTTAATGATTAAATCATTAAATGAAATGTAACATTTCCAGTTTATCAATTATCAGCATGTGTATAATTTTTATATAAAGCCATCTCGAGTACCTACGAATTTACTATTGGTCACAGAAACACACAATGATACATTAGAACTATCAAATCTTAGAAAACACTTGAATAATCCATCTCTAATATGAGCACCTCACGTAGAAGATAATCGGTAGTTATAGAATTACCATATATTAATCTAAAAATTATCATAGAGTGGTAATGACATCTCTTCAAAAATTATCATAGAGTGGTAATAACATCTCTTGATAATCAAAAACATTTTTATGACAAAAAAACAGATCTTGCATTAGTGTTTTAGGGTTACATACACAACAATAAGTATAAAGAATACTATATATATATTGACTAAAGTGTAATATTATATAATAACAAATGTGGTTTTTGGTAACCAGTAAAGTATATTAACAAGTTATAACTTTACGAGCAAACCAACCTAAATCTTTTGAAGGCACGATGATATGATGGGAATACTTATATGAGCGAGGTAACCAAGAAGATAAACAAATGACAATATTACGAGAGAGCAAAAGTGGGGATGAATAGTATCAACTTATCAGAGAGCACAAAGGTCGATTAAATCATTAAATCATTAAATCAAATGTAACATTAAGGTTTACCAGAGAGAAGGTTTGAGAAATTATTTTAATTTGAGATAGAATGTGCCTAGCACATGTTCGTAGGCCTTATTATCTATTCTTTTCACACAGCTTTGTGATTCACATGAGAATGAGAAACGAGAAAGGCCCTCCAAAAATTTGCATTCATAGCTTTCTTTGCTTTATAAGAGATTCAAAACAAGGGAATGAGAATGGAAACTGAATCTCACATTCCCATTCTTTGTACGCAAAAACCACAAGAATTGACATGTTTTCCTTTTCTTAGCTTTCCTTTCTATCTTACTAAACAACCCCTTAGGGTTTTAACATGTTTATATCCACAAATCGAAATACACAAGGGTTTTTCTAAACCCTTGAGAGTGTCGATTTAGTGTTATGGTTTTTCTTAGTTGAAATACACAAGGGTTTTCTAACCCTTGTGGGTGTCGACTTCCTTATAAGAAACCCTGTAAAAGTACCCAGGNTTATTACAATGATTCTTATTGATTTGTAATTATTTATTATTATTATTATTTTTTTACAAAACCTACTTCCAGTTTATCAATTATCAGCATGTGTATAATTTTTATATAAAGTCATCTCGAGTACCTACGAATTTACTATTGGTCACAGAAACACAGAATGATACATTAGAACTATCAAATCTTAGAAAACACTTGAATAATCCATCTCTAATATGAGCACCTCGCGTAGAAGATAATCAGTAGTTATAGAATTACCATATATTAATCTAAAAATTATCATAGAGTGGTAATGACATCTCTTGAAAAATTATCATAGAGTGGTAATAACATCTCTTGATAATAAAAACATTTTTATGACAAAAAAAGATCTTGCATTAGTGTTTTAGGGTTACATACACAACAATAAGTATAAAGAATACAATATATATTGATGTAAAGTGTAATATTAGATAATAACAAATGTGGTTTTTGGTAACCAGTAAAGTATATTAACAAGTTATAACTTTACGAGCAAACCAATCTAAGGGCCCGTTTGGTTGAAGGGGGTAGGGTTGGGATTTGGGATTGATGCCCAAAAAATGTTGTTTGGTTTGTGTGTGTGGGTCTCACAAGTGGGGATGAGTCTCAAATAATTGTCCATGTGCTAATCCCTTCCACCATGTCTACTTTTTGTTAACATATCATTTATGGTGGGCCCATCTTAAACATCAACCAATCATATTTGATTTTATTTTCATTTTTACAACAATAAGATTTTTAAATTTATAAATAATACTCATTTATAACATATATAATATATTATTTACTTTTATTTTTCTCTCTCCTCATTTAATTTAAACTTATACTAAATCTAAATCCAAATCTATAAATCCTAATCCTAAACCCATCTACAAACCAAACGGGCCCTAAATCTTTTGAAGGCATGATGATATGATGGGAATACTTAAATGAGCGAGGAGACCAAGAAGATAAACAAATGACAATATTACGAGAGAGCAAAAGTGGGGATGAATAGTATCAACTGATCGGAGAGCACAAAGGTCGATTAAATCATCAAATCATTAAATCAAATGTAACATTTAAGGTTTACCATAGAGAACATTTGATTTAATGATTAAATCATTAAATGAAATGTAACATTTCCAGTTTATCAATTATCAGCATGTGTATAATTTTTATATAAAGTCATCTCGAGTACCTACGAATTTACTATTGGTCACAGAAACACACAATGATACATTAGAACTATCAAATCTTAGAAAACACTTGAATAATCCATCTCTAATATGAGCACCTCACGTAGAAGATAATCGGTAGTTATAGAATTACCATATATTAATCTAAAAATTATCATAGAGTGGTAATGACATCTCTTCAAAAATTATCATAGAGTGGTAATAACATCTCTTGATAATCAAAAACATTTTTATGACAAAAAACAGATCTTGCATTAGTGTTTTAGGGTTACATACACAACAATAAGTATAAAGAATACTATATATATATTGACTAAAGTGTAATATTAGATAATAACAAATGTGGTTTTTGGTAACCAGTAAAGTATATTAACAAGTTATAACTTTACGAGCAAACCAACCTAAATCTTTTGAAGGCACGATGATATGATGGGAATACTTATATGAGCGAGGAGACCAAGAAGATAAACAAATGACAATATTACGAGAGAGCAAAAGTGGGGATGAATAGTATCAACTTATCAGAGAGCACAAAGGTCGATTAAATCATTAAATCATTAAATCAAATGTAACATTAAGGTTTACCAGAGAGAAGGTTTGAGAAATTATTTTAATTTGAGATAGAATGTGCCTAGCACATGTTCGTAGGCCTTATTATCTATTCTTTTCACACAGCTTTGTGATTCACATGAGAATGAGAAACGAGAAAGGCCCTCCAAAAATTTGCATTCATAGCTTTCTTTGCTTTATAAGAGATTCAAAACAAGGGAATGAGAATGGAAACTGAATCTCACATTCCCATTCTTTGTACGCAAAAACCACAAGAATTAACATGTTTTCCTTTTCTTACCTTTCCTTTCTATCTTACTAAACAACCCCTTAGGGTTTTAACATGTTTATATCCACAAATCGAAATACACAAGGATTTTTCTAAACCCTTGAGAGTGTCGATTTAGTGTTAGGGTTTTTCTTAGTTGAAATACACAAGGGTTTTCTAACCCTTGTGGGTGTCGACTTCCTTATAAGAAACCCTGTAAAAGTACCCGGGATGAAACCTTGAGTACCTAATTGGTGATTGTTACAATTGCAAAAACTAGGATTTTCTAGATTTAGTTTTATTGGTATGCAAGTAATCTTGGTCTTCAAATTATGATATAGGGTTTTAGGTATTTTTGGTAAGATGCAAATCTTCCTAAGAATATTCTAAAACAAAGATTGGAAACCCTAGTTTTCCAAATGTTGATCAAAAGGAAACAGATTTCTTGATTAGCAAGAAAACTTATCTGAAGCAACCGAAACCCTAAATGGGTAAATTTTACCAATCTCAGCCAGATGGGATCATTAAATAAACATGTACAAACTAACTTTTGGAAATTACATCTTTAATTTTGACAATATCAAATTTGTCTTTGATTTGGTTTCATTTATCAACATAATTCACACACATGTAGTTGGTATGTATTGCCTTAGGGAGGTGATTTGCACACCTCACTAACTGAACTCTAATTTATTGTGTCTTGACATTTATACCCTTACATCACTTTTACTCATTTTCACCTCTATAAGGCTATAAATGTCAAGACACAATAATTTTGAGTGTGCAAATCAAATAGTGGAGTGTACAAATCACCCCCATTGACTTAATAGCTAAATAGTGGATTTTGTTTTAAGCAATACCCAACCCGATCCGAACAATTTCAAAATTTTACCGCTTACAAAAAAAAATTGTATTGGATTGCCCCCTGTGACTAGATTTTTTGGCTCCGCTACTGACTATAATCACACATTTAATATGATTTGACTTGAATTAGATGCATCTCCAAACTTTTCAAAGTGATTTTGAAGTGAAAAATATACAAAGTAGCACTAGAATCCAGGGCTTAGCATCAAGTCAAAACCGAACTGAACCGACAAAAACCAATTTTTAGGAAAACATGAACCGAGAACCGAAGAGAACTGTTCGATTCGGTTTAGAAGGTTTAGGTGTGTTTTTCTCGGTTTTGGCCCGAACCGACCCAAACCAACCGAAAACTATAAATATATAAAACCAAAAACCGAACCGAGTAAGGTCGGTTCGGTTTGGGTTGACCGGTTCAACTTGGTTTTTTGGTTCGGTTCGGTTTTCGGTCAATTTTGCTCAGCCTTACTAGAACCACATTTGACATTTGAAGGACAAAAAATACATGGGGTTCATCTAATTTTATGAAATGCATCAAATATATGTATATGCATCTTATTTGAAGCTAGAAAATATATTATGATACATTCAAATAAATAGACGTGCTTCTAATTCAACTCAATGCATCTCAAATATATGATTATACTTACTTTTCATCCATCTCATTTTATGTTTTCTTCTCGTTTAATCATGACTCACACATACATTAAATTCATTCCAAGATCGACTGACATGGATAAATTATTAGACCCTGAGATAGGGGGAGGGCATGGGAAAGAGTTTTTGTATGGGCAGTCAGCAGTGTCATGAAGCAAATTAATATATATGTAAATAAGAGGGGTCACCAGAGTTGCCTAGAATTTGGCCCCCATCAAGCTAAAGATGTCAGCATGTCATATAGATTTTGACTATCCGATCACCTTCCATGTCTTTTGTTTCACTATTATTGATGCTTTTGTATGATTGAATGCTTAATTCAAATTTGCATTCATCACTTTCATTAAGCTAACGATGTCAGCATGTCATATAGATTTTGACTATCCGATCACCTTCCATGTCTTTTGTTTCACTATTATTGATGCTTTTGTATGATTGAATGCTTAATTCCAATTTGCATTCATCACTTTCATTTGCTCAACTTCCTTAATGGTCAATTATAGGTATTGAGGATCTTGCATTTATAGTCATATCTCTAAAACTTGTGATAAGATTATCTTTACAATTAAACACCACATGCTCAATGCTCCTATTAGTCGGGGCTAAAAATATTACAGTAACGACTTACATCTAATTGGAATTATTTTATTAATGGTTCACCTAATTAATAGTACATGTCCCCATTATTTATACATACCTTATACTATTGCATCAGATCATTCATTCAATATATATATTTATACATATACCTTCTACTATTGCATCAGATTGTTCATTCAATATATAGGTGCTATCCATAGTATACACCATAATAGAAAGAAGTAGAAGAAAAGACAACTTCTTGCAAGTTTTTAAATTCTAAAGAAAGAAGATAGTGTTGTTTTGAACTCTCGGGCTTTTGGCAATGAGCCGCCCCGGGACGATGTGCCTGTGTGACTGTGTCAATGACGGAAAATGGGTAGATAGGGAAAAAAAAAATGTTATTTGGATGATGAGATTCCAAAGGTTCAAACTTCAAACTCAATACTCTTTGGAAATTTTTTCAGATGTGAACTTACCATTATAGTGTGTTTGTAATGCAATTTTTAGCTGTAGCTATTACGAGAAAAATAGTTTATGGACTGAACCAAAAAATGATGAAAAGTAAAAAATATTTTAACTATTAATTGCTAGATGTTATTTTCTTTTTAAATCTATGGAATATTGGTAATTTATTAATTATCATTTTGCAAGTTTTTATTAAAATTATTTTCTCGGTATATTTAATAAATACAAAAATATATATAAATCGATCTGTCATGATGCTAATAATTATTAAGAGGTACACTGATAATATTATTTTGGGGGATTAATTTCATATATCACCTACTTTCATGATTAATTTCATATATACTCAAAATGCAAGTATTGAATGCATAATGTACAATGATTTTAATGCATGTTTGGGTATATATGAAATTTTCAATTAAAAGGAGGAGAGATATGAAATTGCCCCTATTTTGGGAAAGATGACAAGTAAAGATGTATAATTGGGCATTAGACTAATACATATGCAAAGTGACGGTGTATAACTGTAAATAATTACATTTACAAAATCGTGATTCTTGTTCGACCATTGATGCAAAGCGTATGTTTTTTAAAATACAAAACGTATGTTTTTTAAAATTAATATAGTGTGTTTGTTTTTAAAAGTTGTCAAGTTGAAAGGTTACTTAAAAGTAATCTAGGCAAATTATATATTTATTTAAGTTTCAAGATTCAATATTTTATGAATAAACATAAACTCTTTATAAGAATCGTGTTTTTCAAAAAGTATAAACCATGTTAAAAAAAAAAAAAAAAAAAAAAAAATCCATTCAAAAAGAAAAACCATGTAACTTTCAAATTATAAAGTTTAGTAAACCGTCTGACAAAAAGCCGTGTGTTATTAATTTTTTGAGTTTTTATTCAAATAATAAAAGTTTTCATTCAAAGTTTGGTAAACTGTGTGACTCAAAGTTTGGTAAACCACGTGACAAAAAGTTTGCTTTCAAATAATTAACCGTGTAGTTGTTTTGTTTTTAGTTTATATCATTTGTCTAAGTTGTCATTTTAAAAATTGCCATTTAAGATTAACGTTTAAGAAATATTAAAAGATATTAATAAGGGGTATTTTAGAGAAATCACTTTACTCACTTTTAAGCATTTTTAAGTTTTTAAGATTAAGTAGAAATGCTTTATAAATAGTAGAGATAGATATTAAGAGTGCGTTTGGTATGCTGCCATGAGTCACAATAGTTATGTGTTTAGGTATAAGGTGAGCCCCTCATGTATGAAAGTTTCATACCTTACCTTTTTGAGTGGTTTGGAGTAAGACTGGACCAGACCGATACCGAAATAAGAAAAAAGTTGGGACCGAGACCGGACCGTTGGTCCTTCGATTCAGTTGGTTTTCAGTAGGCCCAGTCGGTTTTCTCGGTCTGGTCAGTTTTGGGGTCTGCGATGCTCAGCTATAGTTTGGAATATAAAATATATTCATCTATCATTGTCATATTTTATATCAATATTTATGAAACAAACACCTTTATTTGGAATGAAACTCATTTCATGATACCCATACCAACATACCAAACATGCCCAAAGATGATGTTTTGGAAAGTATTAATTAAATATAATTTTTTTTCTCAATCTCACCATATATAATAGATCAAAATTCAAAAGTCATTTGCCAAAGGGAATTGATTTGCACACTTTTAGTTTTGATTGGAACACTCCAATTACCGCATCATGCAGTTGTACCATATTGACATATGATGACATCAAATAATCTGATATTTTGCATATCAAATTCCCATGTTTATTGCCTCATTTGTTATAAATATTGTACTTAATTCGGTTATATCTGTTTATAATGACATGTCAGGATAAATGAGGCGTTGGAGCAGAAAAGACATGAGAAAAGGCCAAACGAGTGCAAAATATATTCTGAAGATAAGTTACGGCGTAAATGGTAATATGGACTACGCCGTAGCTACTCTATCGAGGCCAATTTTCTATGTAATGAAGGTTACGCCGTAACCATGGCGTGATGTTACGGCGTAGTTAGGACACCGAGAAGAATTTATGAGATTGAAAAGGCTACGACGTAACTATTAATCGAAGTTACGCCAAAGAAATGTGTACGAGTGGATAAGTTCGTGCTAACGAAGGCTACGATGTAGTTAGTAATTGGACTACGCCGTAGAGATATTTACGGAGTGGATAAGTATTGAAGACGAAGAGCTACGGCGTAAAGTGACTAATTAGTTACGCCGTAATGAATTACGTGGGCACAAAGGAGTATTGAGAACTGAAGATAAAAAGAGAATGAGACCATGAGACTAATTTTAAATGAAACTAGACTCAATTATCTTTGAAACTCCGGGTGGCACGTCCAATGACGACTTACGGTTTAAAAGATATGATTTTTCTAAGATGGCCAGATTTCGGACAGAAGGTGTTACGCCGTAACACCAAAAATCAGCTACTCCATAACAGGTGTTACAACCTAACACAAAAAGGAACTTCCTCGTAACAAGTGCTACGCCGTAGTTCACTTTTCAACTACGCCGTAGAGGGTTCTGGGCCTATAAATACAGCCCTAAATCTTCATTTTAAGTATCTCTTCTCACCCCTCTCCTAGGGGTCGATTAGGGCACCACTCCAGGGCAATGTCCAGCAGTTCCAAGCCGTATTTGAAGGGAGAATTCACTTCACTCCTATTATTCATACATCAAGTAATTTGTATCAAGCACTATGTTTAATTCAATCAATGTTTTATTCATTATTGTTTGTTTAATTTACAATATGTTTGGCTAAGCACCTCTGGTGCTAGCCCAATTATGATTCTTTTATTGCTTTAATTATGTTTACGTACTTTTCTTAAATGCTTTTACGTGTGTGCATGCTTAGTTTATCTTGTGAACCTCTAATTTCGGTAGTTTTGAGATGCGGTTGTATCCGTTACGCTAGCTTAAATTGAATTAAGACCCCAATTTAGTTAGTAGGCTAGAAGAATTGACCATAGGACACTAGCCTGATGGATTGCGAGGAAATGGGAGGGATGACAACTGACCATACTGCCTCGTGTGCGAATTGACCATAGGATCACCTACTGATGTTTGATGGCCTATGATCGTGACAACGGGCCATTAAAGATAAGTCTAGCATGTAGTGGCACTTATTGACTCAAACCCGTCTACCGTACGTCGGCTTACTAGCATGGGGTATTGCCTGTGGTTCCTAGCAGGATTCTGAGGAGATAGGCTAGGGAACTTGACCATATGAACCTAGTGATACATGTCCGCCCCACCTGATGCATGAGATTAGTTTACTAGGAAACATGACTAAAAAGTGATATAGGAAGAGTAATTAGGTTAGCACACTTCTCTCCCACTGCTCACAACTCTACTTAATTTACTGCTTTCATTTCATTTCAGTTTTTATTATTCAAATCCACTCTAAAACCGGTTTAACTAGTGACATAGACTTAAATTAGATCCGCACCACATAGCTCTTGGGACGACCTCTATTTTACCAATTACTACTCTACACACGACCGGATTCTCTGTCCGTTAGTGCATTAAGGTAGACCATAGGTAAACGAGTTAATTATAAATATTAAAACCTGGTCAGAAATCCTGCATCAAGTTTTTGGCGCCGTTGCCGGGGAGCTATATTAGGATTTTAATTTAAGTCTTGTATATATTTTTGCTTTTTGATTTTTATTTGCTTTTTAGGAATTTTTGTTTTTTTTTCGTTTTTCTGTTTTTGTTTGTTTTTTGCATTTCAGGTAGTCATGGAGATAGAACCGGATATTGAGAAGATGACACTGAATGAATACTTGGAGTATGAGCGCAAGAAAGAAGAAAGAATTATTAGGAATCTTCGATCTAGGAGATTTACTACGAGACCGCCTCCTCCAAAGCCTGTCTATCAATCTTCCCAAGGATATACTAATAAGTGTTACGTATCTCCTCAAGTGTACAATGAGATGGACATGGATAACATGACCATTCAAGAATATGAGTGGTACATTTCCAATCATTGTCGAGGGGAGATTAGTTTTAATAATCACAATCACAAGGTTGCATCTAACTTTAGTGATTGTTTTCAAAACACACCTGATCCCCAACTTGAAGACATGGAAATTAATGCGTTCTTGTCTGAGGAACTCCCTACAAGATCAAATGGGGAAGATCCGGATTCCAGCAAGGAGGAGATCGATGCTGGGTATGACAATGATGAATTCGGGGATGTGAACCATGAAAGTGAGGACCTTCGTAACTTTCCTGTTTCTCCTATTTCTAACATTTTTGCTAGTGTTTGTGAACAGGATATTGATGAGGACTATTTCGACACTACAAGCGATGAAGAGGATGTCTATGAGGAATGTGAGGAATGGGATTTGGATGCTCATTGGGATATTACGGTGGATGACGAACCTAACCCAATGCAGGAAGCACAACCTTTGATCTCACTATTCACACACCCCGATGACAACTATGAAGCACCAACTACCAACCCGATTTTGGATGAGTTTTTGGATATTACCGTGATTGAAGAAGATACCGGATGTGATCCTCCAAGGGATGTGGAACTCGAGCCAATGCTTTATGAAGAACCTTTATCGTTCACTATGGGTGTAGAGGTAAACATGGCCGTTATTGAGAAGCCGGTTAGTCAACAACAACATGGAATGAGCCAATCATTGACAAATACGGGTATGGTAAGGAGGGAAATGAAACCTCATGTAAGGTATAATTTATCATTTCCCTATCTAATAGCTAATTTACACCCTAACGGTGTTTATAGCTACTTTCACCCACACTTGATTTCAAGTGAGGGGATGAACACCCTAATACGTAGTAAATAAGGGTGGAGTCAAGCTCGAGACTCAAACAAAAACAAGCGCTTCATGGGAGGCAACCCATGCTTATCTATTTATTTTTGTTTTGTTTTTGATTTTTAGGATTTTATGGTTGGTATGTTTGTTTTCTTATTTTGCAGGAATTGGAGCAAGGAGTATTACGTATGGATCACTTAAGAAGAATCCTGGCTAGGATTTCATTCTGTGAACCAGCTACGGCGTAACCCCTCTATATGGTTACGCCGTAACCTCCTCTCCGAGAGCTGGTGACCCTCAAGTTTTACCAGTTACCTCGTAACTTGTAATTTCAGCTACACCGTAACATTTCCTATATCTTTATATTAACCTTTCATACCATAACTTTGTCTTAGTAGTTAAATGAACTTTGTGGGAGTTTTCCCTGTAAACCCACACGAGACTTCACTCGTCCACTTGGGACACCAAGTGGTTTAAAAGGCTTGTTGAATACGCTAAATGCTACCGTGATTCCTACGAAAGTGAGTTAGTATTTTCATTTTCTTTACTTGATGTTTTTCTAGTATGATGCGCTGGGTTGTTTAAGTGAATTCAGGATATTAAAGTTTGCTCGAGGATCTCGAGGCGGGACATGGTTACTCATGTATCTTAGATCATTCTGAGCAAATCCAGGGGAGTTTTTCGTTCCTTTTCTAACCCTTCCTATTTTCATTTATATGCTTATGTATGACCCATGTGGGGGGAAGGGATTAGAAATAAACATCCACCTGATTTTACTTGCTTTTGTTTTTCTAGTTTTTAATGAAAAATGTTTCACTAATAAAATTTTGACACGTTTTTCATTACTTAACTGGATTAATCTAGACTGAGCACACCTACCCAATATTTACATTGTGTGAGGATAAGCCTTTCCGTTTTCCCCTTATACATAATACCACTATAATGAGTGTGCCGGTGGCTGTAGTAGACTTTAGAACTAGTCATTTTATATCTTTTCGAGACCATTATAATGAGCATTACATTGAGGTAACTTAGTGTAATCGGTGCAGCTAGGAATTAAGGCAAATTTTAGGATTAAACCCAAATAGCCCATAAAATGTGTATTGTGTATATTGACTTTTTACATCGATTAGTCAATCCACCTGTGAAACCCTATTGTTGCACTCATCTTTAGTGCAAGATACCCCTAGATACACCCTTCAGAGCCATTCTTTTCATTTTGTTCACCCAATATATGTTTCGTTACAACTATCGCCTAGCCTACCCTGTAGTTTCTTATAGTCCACGGTCCGGGCATTGTTGGTTAATTTTGGTTCTACTGGTGGAAGTCGCGGGTTTTGAATTAAGGGTTTTTGGAAGAAGATTGGGTTCAGATGTTAGTTGATCTCAAGTGGGGGGATGCTTTATGTGTCTGTATCGTATTTATTTCTTGTATACCTTGTCTATCATCAAAAAAAAAAGTGAAAAAAAGAAAAAAAAATAGAATAAATAAATAGCATGCAAGCAAGCGTTTGTTATTAGTTGTTTATAGTTTGTGTCATATTGTGGTACGTATCCCCACCGTGCGCGGTTTAATTATACTTTTGAGACCCGTACATTTCTATCTCACCTTTCAGTTTTGGTCAATATTTGTACAATGAGGGCATTGTACATCTCAAGTGGGGGGAAGGGAGATAGAAATGAGAGATTGTATGGTTTTTGGAGAAAATATGTGCAAATTTCACCCAAATTTTAAAATTTTTAAGCACGTAAATTTTTTTCCACTGATGATGAAGGCCGAGTTGATGCGTCGTTTTGCCTAGTTTATGGAGATTATGAGGCATTTCGCTACATTTCATATGCATCAACTTGTGTAATGATGATATTGAAGACCCCTTGACTCTTGACCCTCGGTTTTTGCTATGGGATTGAATGCGACTAGTGACGGGGCGATTGTGGACTTTAGGGAACTATTTGCTTCGTTTCTTTTTATTTACACCCATTAAATATTCTCCATGTCTTATCCTGCCCTTTAGTCATGATTCATTTTTAGGTGATTGTCGAGCAGGCATTGGTGTCTTGGCCAGTGTTCTGGTCATGTATCGATGTTCTTTGTCGCCTTCGCCGTAGTATGTTAGTAATGACAAAATAACCCCATAAGCCTTTATGTTGTGTCAACCCTTTTTGCCTTTCGGAATAGCTGCATCTATAGACTCTAGTGGTGGAGATTAGTATCTTTGCCAAGCCTATGATAGAATACTCGCCATGACTGAGCAGTTGAGTGATCACCCCAAAAACAAACACATAGATTAGTGAGAGAGAGTGTGATTTTCAATTCCGTTTTCGTGAGGTGCTTGGTTTGGAAATTTTCTAGCTTAGGTAATTTTTAAACTCATATTTTCCAAGTCATCTTGGCAGATATCTTTTTAGAAATAATTTTAAAAGTCTACTTGATGGCAAGTAGAGTTCAAGTGGGGGGATATTTGATGACATCAAATAATCTGATATTTTGCATATCAAATTTCCATGTTTATTGCCTCATTTGTTATAGATATTGTACTTAATTCGGTTATATCTATTTATAATGACATGTTAGGATAAATGAGGTGTTGGAGTGGAAAAGACATGAGAAAAGGCCAAACGAGTGCAAAATATATTCTGAAGATAAGTTACGGCGTAAATGTTGCGTCTTAGGTTTTATAAATAATAACGTAAATATGCAAATGAGTTTTTGTAAAGTTTTTATATCGATTATACCATTGTACTTAGTGTTTATAAAGTTTTTATAACAACAAAGACAAGTTTTGACAAGTTTGGAAAGGTTTATAAGCCCTAAACCTAGTGCTGATTGGTTATATAAAATTATTTGATTTTTCAAAATCCGTTCCTCCTAAACTGTAAATAGTTATGACTCGGTTTTTACCTCGACGACAAGGTATTTGAGTTTACTAATCAGTTTTGTGGGCCCCACAGTTTCAAAATTTATATAAATTGTATGAAACTACAAAAATACCCTCATATGTCAAAGCTGTTTATTTTCTGTGTAAAACAGTCCCACGAAAACGGCCGTAGTTTTTTTTTATCTACAATTTCGTTTTACTTGATTCGAAAAGCCACGTTTAAGTTAAAGTGTCTAGTACAATTTCTCTTTTTACCCAAAAAGTTGGTTCTATTAAAAATTTTTGAGGTTTTACCATTTGAAATCTGCTATGCAAATTTTGGACGCTTTCACCATTTATTTTCAAATTAAACCATCGGGTATCGTTACGGGATGAGCTACCTAGAGAATCGAAGCTAAGATATAGAACTATAACTACAAGTTTTTTCCCTAAGTCCAGAAACCCATTGGTTAGAGCAGAAAATTCCATTTGTGCACCTTGTCAAAACTGTCACAGAAACTTATGAACAAAAACATGTTTTCTAGGGTCTTTCCACTATGTACAAGGTATAATCTTACAAAATAAGTTAATGTAACATGAAAAGATATGCAAAATGTATAAAAACATAGAATATTGATGATCTCTTACAATAATTTGTGGAGTAAATAAAATAGTAATCAAGAACACTCGCCTAATATTATAATCACCAACAAAGTTTTTACCCAAGCTTCCAAATAAAGACCAACCCTTATAAACCCTTGATCAAGCTAATTCACACCCATGCCAAAACCCTTGCAAATCTTCCAAATAACCCAAAAATGATGAGATGTGGTGAAGTTTGTAGTGAAAGAACCAAAAGTATAGTAAGGAACATTGAGACTTTCAATTAGAGATCACAAGAACAAGTAAAAGATCAAAAGTAATGTATGATTTAGGGGTGTTTGTGGTTCGTACAACAAGAATTAGAACGGAAAGGGTGAGTTTTTTATATAAAAATGAGAGATGAAATGGTATAAGTTAGTTTTATATAATCAGTGCATGCAAATGTTTGAAGACATGTGTCTAATGTTGTGATTAGATAAGCTAACAATGGGACAGGTGTCTTTAAGAGGTGACTAAGTGTAGAGATTTGGATAATTATAGTGTAGGTTGGGTATAATGCTAAGTGTAAGAGTATTAAAGTGCAAAGGTGTTGCGGGTATAAGTTAAAAACACAAAACGTGCAAAGGTTTCCGTAAAAAATAGAAAAGTAAAAATATGACATATAAAATATATATGTAAGGAAATTAAAATGTATAAAACATGTAGACTAAGCATAGCCTTAAGTTGGTTCAAGTAAATGTACGTGTAACGACGTACGCAAGTGAACCTATCCGGTTACCCGTAAAAGTTAATTTACGTGAAATTAAAATAAATAGTAAAAGTAAGTGGTTAAATAATGACCTGAAAAATACAAATTGTTATACATAATTTCTTCAACAACAGGTGCCTTACGAGAAGGCTTCAAATCAAAGCAAATCCTATTTCTATATCTCCGTAGGATCCAAGTAGTTGTTTGAATAACCGCATCAAAGCAAGGTTTAGCCTTAATGTTGATATCAACCACATCTGCCCATCGAATTAAGTTTTGAAGGTCCTTTGGGCAATCATTCACTCTCCACCACGAAGAGATAGATACCACACACCAATGGAAACCGAACAATCCACAAAAATATGGTCCACAATTTCAATACCGTTATCACATATAGGTCATCTAGTAGAGTCTAGATCAATTCCACGATGTCTAAGCTATAACGAGTTAGAAGACGATCGAGAGAGAGCCACCATGTATGGATATTAACTTTGATAGGGAGGGTTTTGTTCCATCTAACCTCTTCAACATGTGAATCCAATGTTTGGTGGTCAGTTAAACGTCTTAGAGAAGATACTTGGTACAAATTCAATGTGTCGAGGGTGCATAACCATGTATCAGGGGAGTTACGTGGGATAAAGTAGTTAATGAGTAAGCCCATTAAAGGAGTTGGTTATACATACCCCATTTAAATGGATATTCACAACCCCCTTCCCCTCTTTTTTATTTATTTAATTTCTTTTTATTTTTATATTTTTTTATCATAAAACTATATAACTGAAAGTACGGAACATAAAATATAAAGTTTGATAAGTTGAAAGTATTAAAAGACAGGAAACACAGAACAGAAAACGATAAAAAAATTGTCTTTTCCTGTTAACAAAATGAGCAAATGCGAGTGAAGGGAGTGCCACTAGTGGTGTAACCCTAGCAACACCCAAATATGAATACAAACACATGCAAGAAAAAAAATTATAACGTGCCACATTGTAATGTTGTAATATCGTGTTACGCATGTAAGAGTGCCACATACTGTCTCATGCCAGTATGTCACCTCAGCGTCACATCACAAACTCAGTCAACTCACTCACACACTAAATACCACCTCCCTCGTAATTCAAGACAAAACACCCCTTTTGCGACCCACCATGTCCAATTAAAACACAACATTCACACATTTTAAAAAAAATAAAATCAAAATAAAAAAATAAAACAAAACATGCACCCACACATAAATTGACGAGGGTGAGTGAACTGGCGCAACAACTCACTAAAAAGGGGAGGTATGGTAACATGCAACTGTGCGACGCCAATTTTTTGTCCACACAGGACTGACGTGACTTCTGAGCCATTATATCAAGCCCTCTAAGAGTGTCATGGTCTGAGTCAAAAATGCAAGATTGTACATGCAATGTGCGTGTATGTGCCATGTACTCTTAATAGACTTATTAGAAAGCTAAATAAGTATATAATTCTACCGTACATACTTTAAGAAGATTGTTACATTGGATATTATCTTTCTTCGACGAGCAATGTTATACTCACATAATTTTCACTAAAAGAAATTCACATATACATATGCCAAGTAACTTTTATCAATAAAATTATATTAAAGTTTTTCTTTCTTGTTGCCACTCTTTATGATTAAATGACACATGTGGGTTAAATTGGTAGAAAAATAATCAAAAACATAAACATGATCATGAAAAAACCTTAAAAAACCCTAGACGATTTCCAGCGGCTACCATGAAAACAACCACCTTCTGATCTCACTCCTTTCATTCTTACAGGTTGTTTTGTTTATGCTTTCTTTTTGTTTCTATCAAAACCCTAGGTCCATCTTTCTGTCTTTTATTGCTTTTCATTATGGGTGATCGTAAATGGAATTCATTTAAATCAAAGGAAGATCAGATCCAAAAGTTATCAAAATCCGTTTTTGTTACTAATTTCCCATATCATATTCGTGTTCAAGATCTTTGGAACGTTTGTAATGCTTATGGCTTGGTTGTGGACGCCTACATCCCTTTCAAAAATTCTTATGCAGAAAAAAGATTTGCATTTATTCGATTTATCAAAGTTGATAACTTGGATCGTTTGATTGATAATTTATGCACTATTAAGTTGATAATTTGGATCGTTTGATTGATAATTTATGCACTATTTGGATAGAAAGTTTTCGTTTACATGCAAACATTGCTCGTTCTCAAAGGAGTCTAAACCTAACTGATACGTAGGTTTTGCAACCTTGCAAAAGGTTTTACTTCTCAAGGGATCTTGAGAAGCTTGCAATCCCAACCAGTCAGTGTACCTGACCGATGTAGTATAGTGTAGTGGCAAGTACCGGAGGATTGATCGTTCTCTCGGGGAATAGTGTCGTTTGGATTGAAAACTACTCTAATTAGGTCTAAGGGTGAGGGATGATTCTTTTTGTATTTCTATATTTTATGGAAAGCAAGTAAAAATCTCGGTTTTTGAAGGAGTGGGCGGAATTAGTTGCTAGTCAACTAACCCAAATAACTACAAATGCAATAAAATAAAATAACAAGAAAGTAAAAATGGTTGTGAAACTTATAAGGAGAAAAGCGTGTTTACTTAGATTTCATTACTCCCTAGCTATCTTTTACCGGTTGATTAGTTTGTTACAATTGTGTGGATGACGGGTTGTATTCCTTAATACCATTCGTAGGGCCGTGTACGATCTTCCCTAACTCTATAAGCGCATACTTCATCCTATGGCGACACGTTTAGTATCCAAACCATGAAATCACTAATAATTACTTATGCATTAAATACAACCAAATTAATCGTAGTACACATCCGATTCATGTTTCTTAGAACGTTCAAGCAAGTCACCAATTGGAGGTTAGCCAGTTTTTCTAAGCCTAACATCGATATCACCCACCCACAACAATTAATAACAAACCATCAACCAATAATCAATAGCTAGGTTTCATTAGATCTAAGCAAACACAAGAAAAACCTAGCCTAGCATGTTAATGTAAAGACAAGCATAAGATAGAATCAAACAACACATAGACATATTGAATGATTAATGGAAGACTTATCTTTAATTAAGCATGGATGAAACAAGGGTGAAAAACCCTTGAAAAAGGCAGTAAAATCGACCTAGGGTTTATCCCTAAAGTTCTCCCAAAAGTTGCACACTTTAATGAAAGAAAATCCTAAAGTATATATAGATATTACATTCTGACGGCGTCAGGTTATAAATCCTGACGCTGTCAACCCGCCGTGTTTAGGGTTTTCGGATCACCTAGATCCACTTCTGACGCCGTCAGCTTATGTAACCTTCTGGGCCGTCTATTGTTAGCAATACACCTGACGGCCTGGACTTTGTAACACCTGACGCCGTCAGGTGTAAAGTTCTCAATTCTTCACTTGGGCATCTGGTAAAGTCTGAATCCAACTCCTTTGTCTTCAAGTGACGGCGTCAGCTTGTTACTCCTGACGCCGTCAGTTGGATTTCCAGGATGTTTTGAAACTTTGTCGTTTTCTTCACTTTTATGCTCCAAAAACGTCCAAAATGCAATGTTTTCCAGAATTCCGCCCAAAAGTACCTAAAATGACAAAAGGAACGATTTAAGACAATATTTGATCATAAAATAACTATTTAGGGATTAAACGATCCCCTAAAAGTGTAAACTATTTAGGGATTAAACGATCCCCTAAAAGTGTAACACTTTTCTCCTCATCAAATACCCTTACACTTGAGATTTTCTTGTCCTCAAGCAAATGCGCTTTTATTCCAATCAAAATATGAGCTAGGGGTCATTTAACACTAATATAAAAGTAATTACAACAAATAGTCATTCCACCATAGTCATAACAAGCACGAAAATCATACACTAGCACCTCACAAATAGTGTTTGGATACTCTCATCTCTCGGGTGTTATAAACCTATATAACTAAATGGAAATGGAAAAATATCACTCACTACCTGTCATAGCAAATAGATTACCATAGGCTTGGGAAAGGATCGAAAACCTCCTCCACTAGGCATAAGCACCTAAGATAAACTATCAAAGAGGGTGTTAGTGCAAATATTACGATATTTAATCTATACAGTCTCGTTTGTTTTGATTGATGACAAATGTATATCTTGATACATAACGTAAAATGTACAAGTTACTTGTAATCTTATTTTGTCTCAACAAACATTCAACACCTCTCAACGTCTCGAGTCCTCGTATGCTACAACACAGGTTCGTACACGTTTATTATGTGGCATTATGATCAAACCCCTTGACCAACCATTTAGAATGACTAAAATACTTTTAGAGTCTTTAAGTATCTTAGGTGTCAAAGTGCACTTTAGGTGCAAAATAGAATAAGTGCCACTTTAGGTGTTAAAGTAATATTAGTAAGTTTTACAAATGATAAAAATGTGATGACATTAGGAATCAAACATTTTTAGTAACTCATTAACTTACTAAAACAATTCTCCCTCCGTCCCAAATTATAAGTCCATTTTGACTTTGCACAAAGTTTAATAAATTCTCACTAATTAATTTATTCACCAATCAAATATCTTCTTTCTCCACTAAACTCTCATTTGATTGGTTGAAATAGGAAAATGGATAAGTGTTTTGGGACAACCAAAAACAAGAAAGTGGACTTATAAATTGGGACGGAGGGAGTATTACTTAGGCAATATATATACATTCTACAAGTTTACTTTCATACATATCTTAATCTAAAAATAGAAATATATATATTACATCATGGCATGCATCATGTGTAAGATGTCTTACACATATGGAAAGATTCTCA
>LBNU01022940.1:72326-99254 GCA_014162995.1 Artemisia annua
TGTTTAGCTTAAATTGCGTTTTAGGGTTCCTCGTTTTTCCTAGCATGTTTCCCGTAGTCTTTTAGGTAGTTTTAGGATTTTCCTAGTATTCCATTGTTCAATTTCCCATTTAGGTTGTTCAATTTTCATTTACGTTAATTAATTTTCCATTTTTGTTAATTCAACGTACAACAATACCAAACAACCTTTCACATACAAGATTTTAATCTCGATCTTTCACGAAGCTTTCCATTCACACCTCGTTGGGGTACGACCCGGGAAATCACTTCCCGGTCTTTAAAATATCCCATTGCACGAGTTTACGAGGTAATCCTTTTCACGAAGGGTTTACTTGTATTTCTCCACGTCTTGTTGTCACTCACGATAACATTGACCTCACTTTGTTGTATTTTTGAATACTTGTTGTTTTACACACTAAAACACAACGAATCAAATGGCGCCGCTGCCGGGGAGGCTGTGTGTCGAAAGTCTCGTAAAAGGTTTTAACGATTAGTCTTGTAGAACCTTCGCCAAGAAGTTATCGCTTTCAAAAATATAAAAAAAAAAAAAAAAAAAAAATACTTGTCACCAAGTATTCAACAAAAACACCAAAAAGAATAATAATAAACATCACTCCGTCTTCCGTTTGAAGGATCTCTTCTCTTTGAATTAACAAAAATGGAAAATTAATTAACGTAAATGAAAATTGAACAACCTAAATGGGAAATTGAACAATGGAATACTAGGAAAATCCTAAAACTACCTAAAAGACTACGGGAAACATGCTAGGAAAAACGAGGAACCCTAAAACGCAATTTAAGCTAAACATGCGACGTTTATTTAAAATAAACGTCAATGCGCAAAATAAAACGTGAATTTTGAGCTACGCTAATCCTACGGGCTCACAAATAATTTTCTAACGCACTAAAAGACAAAAGAAAATTTTAGAAAAAAGAAAATTAAAAATTTAATAAAAATTCTATTTATTATGAATTTAAAACTATTAAACACTAATTAATTCCTAATAATTATAAAATCTATTCTAAAATTCTGAAACTTTTTTAGTAAATACTACAAGTTAATTAGAACCTAAGAAAAATAGAAAAAGTTGGGGCACAGTAAAGAATAAGCAGAAAATAAGCAATCTAAACTGATAAGTTATAATGAGCAATAACATTACAATTATATTAAATATTAAACTACAAAGAGTATTACAAGAACAACAGGCTAGCACAGATGGTTATGGGGAAGCTTGTTGGTGTCCTGTGTTACTGTCCAACAGGTCACAGGTTCGAACCTGTGCACCTCCTTTTTGAAAACATTTTTTTTTTCAAACTTTTTTTACACAAACTTATTGAAAATGGGAAAATAAGCATCTTTTGTAACTGTGGCTTTTTGTGAAAAGCAACCAATAAGCAAATACACATGAGAAATAAAGACAGTTAACTAAAAAAAACTAAAACAAAGATTAAATAGAAAACTCCATTAGACATGAGTTTGTGCCATGGTCAGATTTTAGAAACTAGCAACTTGTACTAATGACTACGCAAGCTAACACTAAGATAACCACAAGCTCATACAAGCCCAAACTAACACAAATAAACTAGAAACCACAACTACACAAGCTAGATCATAAGATGAAACCAAATCACACAAGCTTGGCACCTGCTGATGCATAACAGCAGAAAGGGTCCAAACGGGGCAAATAAAAGGGACAAATATAAGCTTCCTAAAGGATTCTAAAAGCTACACTAATGGGGAAAAAGAGACAGGCATCTAAGGGAATCCTAGTGAGCTAAAAGGGAACAAAATTAAGCAATACACTAATCTAAAAAAAGCACTAATAAGCATAAAATAAAAAGGGCTGCAGAAAATATAAACTAGAGTGCTGTTTTAGGCTGCAAAAAAAACTGTTATAAAAAATTCATAAAAATAAAACAAAAATATCATGAACTAGGCAAGCTACCAAATAAGTCACATACCAATTTTTAGAGCAATTGGCCTAATATTAAAGAAATGAAAAATAAAAAACTTCTGGCTGCTGGAACCTTTTTTTTGACAGCAAATTAATGAAAAATGGGTAAAAAAAATTAAGTGAAAGTGGGTCAAAATGGGACTTTTGACCCAGAAACCTAAGATACCAGATTATACTAACCTATTTGTAGCTATTGTGAAGCAAAAACAACTACCTAAGGGCCTAAAGTAAGAATCTGAGACAACTACTTAAGCAAAACAGTTTTGACATAAAGATTTTAGAAAACAACTTGAAATCTTTAAAACAACTTAAAAATGATAAATTTTACCCTAAAGCAACTAGTGATACTGAAATAGAACTAATCTAAGTTTGCAAAGTGGGTCAAAAGAGGTTTTATGCTAAAAAAAAGTACTTGTGCCAAACACCCTCTAAAGTGGTGACTGATGTGGTTTTTAAAACTAGGAATGCAAGTTTAAAGCTTGGAAATTAAAAGAAAAGTACCAACGATGCTAAAGTATGACTGAATAAGTAGAATAGCAGCAAGATTATACTAAAATAAAAACTTTAAATAACTTGAATGAAACTGAAACTTGGATTAAACTGGAATAAGTGAGTACAAACTTGAAATGAACTGAATTTAAAGCATAAGACTAAACTAATACTAAAGCTAAACTACTCCTACTGCCAAACTTGGCTACAATTGCTTCTATTTATACTAAAAGAATTAGGGTTTCACTTTTGCTTCTTGTCCTTCTTGTTGTGTTTCTTTTGTGAGAGAAAAACTGAGCTGGATCACTTGTGCTTTCTTGAGCAACTCACAACCCTTGGATTAACTTAGGATGATCTCAGCCTTTGAATGGATTTTAGTGCCCATTTAGAGTTGTGGATAGGTGACCTGGAGAGGATACCCGTGAAGAGTTAGATTGGTATTGGTGAGAGGTGAAACTTTTGAGGTAGGGTAGAGTGTAGCAGGGTGATGTTGGAGGAGGGAGGTTTATACAGTGGGTAAAGGAGGGAGGTTGAAGAAAGGGTTAGTTTGACTGGATTTGGTCAAAGGTGAGTAAAAGCGTGTGTTTTGTTTTTATTTTTTTTTCAGGGATTGGGTTTGGGTAAAAGTGGTGTAGTGGGTTAGTGTGTAGGATTTAGTGTATTGGGTTTGTGTTAAGTGTGGTGATGGGCTGGAGTTTAAATGAGCTAGGGGTGTTTGGTTGTGGGTTTAAGTTTTGTATAGATTTGGATTTGGTAAATATGAAATAATCACGGGCTGACTTGGCCAATTAAATTGGATCGGGTCGGCCCAAAAAATTTGGTTTCGGTTTCGCTTTTCCAAACTCGCTCCAAAACTACATCCCGGGGTTGACTTTGACTCCGTCTTTAATTGTTTAAATGCACAAACAATGTCGAGTCGATCCGAAAAATGTCAATTTTTGCTCTTTTTCCATCCAAGCTCGGTTTTGTCCACTTTTGCCTTGTTTTCAATCCTTTTGTACCTGAAACACACAAAAACACATTCCAAGGATAATTTTAACATTATATAGTCGTTTTTGGATGTTTTTGGTCGTTTTGGCTCGAAAAGTGGAAGAAAAGATATGTGTAAAATGACACATATCAAGGCTGTTCGCATTAATGGTCGACGCATGGTTCGGGTTGTACCACGTGTCAAGGGGGCGCTCATCCTTCTCCAAAGACAACCTCGTGTGGAACGGGAAATCAAATGGAAAGACGGCGTTGTCTATCCAAAAGAATTTCTCCCTCCAATGAGGAAGCTTATCTACCTTCTTCTTGTAACATTGAAGCGTGCCTACGCGCTTCGAGAAGGTAACCCACCCATTTAACCACGCCGCGCGATAGAACGCACGGAATAGGTGGAGGGTGGGAGGAATCGCCAATAAGCGGCAGTTGACCTCAAAATTCGAAATCTTCCCAACGCCAATAGGATGCAACTGGGAGATATGGAGCTCGTAATAATTGAGGACATCCCTCAATAACACGGTTATGGGCACACGCTGGTTCGCCCATTCGAAAAAGCGCGTGTATAGCCCCACTTTCCCCGCAGGAAAGTCCGCCATGGTGTCATTTGGGTCTGGCACCTCTGGGTGCAGATCCAAGGGGATATAATAATCCGAGGTGAACTGCCTCAGTTCATCCGCGGTTAGGTCAGAGTGACGGTCGCTATGTTGGAGGACCATTTTTTATCTTTGACGGCGCAAGCGCTAATTACCTATGCGTAAAGAAGTAGGGTTGCAGAGGAAATTCGGGAAGTTTTTTGAAAATGAAAGAGCGTTTTTACTTTGATAAACACAGTAAAAGTGGGGAAGGTTTATATACTTTCCTTACCCACCACAGATACTCGACACGTGGATCCCACTAACTCAAATCGTGTGGATGGGAGTTGTAATGGTACAGGACACGTGGATAGCCTCTCCACTTCCCGAGGTACGTGAATTGCACTTTTTTGGACTCGGTGCATTACACATGTTTTTTGGCGGTATAAAATCGAATTCTTCCCGCGCACGAGTCGGGAACAACTTGAATATGGTTTAAGTCTAGCATCCGCAAGTTTTACCATGCGCACACTAGACTGGGGGGAAATGATGACGTATAGTCTACACCGGGTCATGAACCCGTTTGGTAAACAATACCAATACGTAAGCCCACTACGTGTGGGCCGGTTTAATAATAATTGGACTACCAATTATATGGCTTTGGCCCATGAGGCCCAAGCCCAATGATTATTTAGGAATGTGATAAAGATATCTCCTAATTATAGGATGTGTATCAAATATCCGCGATACCGCGGGATACACCAAGGTTTGCGGAACACGAAACCAACAAGGATTTCGTGTCTATAAATAGAGGGCGTCATAGCTCTCACAAAGGTACGACTTACAAACCCTAACTCTTCACAACCCTAAAACACGATTACTTACTCTCACGCCGGAGGATAATCGGGGGAGACAATCCCTCGATAAGCCTAACGGTGTTTGTTGCTTTCTTAGTGCGCAGGTCTCAAGCAATATTATCCAATTGATACGAGGAAAGGAACCCAAACAAGGAACGCCCAACTTTTGTATCAACACTCCTCGCTCTTCATCTTCAAAATCAGAATCCTCAGTCGCATCGTTGTCATCTTCAGGTTCTTCTTCGTCAGAATCACTCACTACATACAACTCTTCTTGTTCGCCCTTTGTGGTCCGGCTGCATCTGGTGCTCGTTTTGCTGGTGCTCGCTTTTCTGCTGAAGGATATTTTTCAGCATCAAGTTGGCGAATAAGAGCATCAAGATCTTTTAGCCATAAAGACTTGGGAGAAGCATTGGTGAGCTCACGAAACTCGTTATTCTTTTCATCCCTTTCTTGCTCCAACCCCTTCATCTTCTCATATGAGAATGATTCAACGGGTGTAGACAGCAAGTAATCATATCCTGTTCTGAGTTCCTCCTTTTTGGTAACTTTCCTTCCTACAGGATGAACCATCCATGCAATTGATTGTGAAGATTGGAAACCTTTTTCCTTTAATTCAGCACACCTCTCGTCATTCTCTTTTAATGGGAACATAAGAATTTCTCCTTTACAAACTTTACCGATATACTTCGCTGTGTTTTCCAGTAACAATAAAGCTATCTTGAGCTCGCGAATCCGAGCACTCCTCCTCTGTTTATAAAGTTCAAGACGAATGTGATAGAAATCCTCAAGAATTTGTTCAGGAGTGTCATACTTCATTAGTTGATTATTTGCATCAAGCAGATGCATGTTAGCTGTGCTTAATGTAGTTGTTAGCTTAAATCTATTCAAGAACCCCCCCCTCTTTTGCACTGTTCATTTTATCTTCAGTCATGGTAATTTCAAAATGCACATTATTAGTATCACCATGGCGAGCGGTGTAAGCCTTAATCTCCTTCCCACCCCATGAAGCTGCCTCCAAAAATTCCTCGTAATCGAAAGTCCACGTCCCCACCGGGAGTTGAGTGATAGTGATACCATTCTTGTCATCTTTTATTATTCCTTTTGTGGTGTAATAAGTAAGTATCCTTTGATGGTGTTTCTGTTTTCTCAATCTCTCCTTTGAACCCATTATACCATGGAAGCATAGGCTCCACTTCTTCATCCTTCAGTAGGCGTTTTAGGTTAGAGATAATGTCTCGTGGATTATAATTTGGAATAAACGAACTACATACAGTCCCTCTTCCTTCACTTCCGTTTACTAGAACCATTGGGATGATTAGATAAAACCATGCAGGCTCAATGGATTGACCATCGTCATTCAAGTAGTGGAGAATAAGTTCATCATCCTTGGGAAAAAGGTATCGTGTGATAGGAGAGAGCTGAGTGGAAAGACATCTACCACTTGCATCCTGATCTTTACCACCCATCAGACGTGTACCAAAGTGCCCATTCGGCTGAAGAAGGTTAATGTTGTTACTACCAACATAATTTTGCGCCATCCTGATAATGGTACCGACTAGATTCTCCTCACCATGATGATAAGGAGAGTGCTTAAACACATAAGTACTGAACTGGTCAACTTCAATTTCCTAAATAATGGGCTTCTTGAAAGCATAGAATATGATCTTTCTTTGGCCAGGTTTCAACCCATCCACCATTGATGGGATTGATCTTTGTAGATCAACCTCTACATATTGCTTGAAGTCTACGCTGAAGAAGTCGAGGTATCGAATGCGCTTCTCATTGGAGTAAAGATAAGTATGAGTCTTTATCTGACTTGTTGCAAGCCAGTAACTTCTGGCATGAAACTCCTTATCAAAGGCATGCTCAATTTCATTACCATCATAGTCATCAATCCAAACAAAGTCCTTAATGTGCTGATCAAGATACTCTGCTCTTTCTTCACTTTTAATAGTTTCCGGCCCCTCAAAGTACTTTATTTTGTATTCTGTTACTTGGTTTCCCAAATCTTTCAGCGAGTTCCGATACTCGTTCATTGTATAGAACAACGACACTTCATTAGTCTTCTTGTCAGAGGCCTTAACAATGGGTGTTATGAACACGCTCATAAAGTTTTTTTTGACTTTTAGTAAAGATGGCCAGAAGTAGTGAAGGAAGTTGATCAACAGCCCTATGATGTGTAAACTATCATGACCCTTATTAGCCATAATCATCAAGTGTCCATATCTCAATTCGTCAACATCTTCGTAAATTTTACCGTATTGGAGGCCAAGAATCTTCTTAATGTTTTGAAGTTCAGCGTTTTGCTACAATTCTTGAGGACTTGCATCCCTCACATTGAGCAACTTACCTTCCAAAGGAAACACACCATATTTATCTCCCGACTTAGCAAAATTTTTGGCAGAATCTCCTTCTGGCAGAATTAATGTGCATGATTCGGAATAAGGTGAATCAGCTAACTGAGCATCTTCCAGATTAGGAATATCAAGTTTTCCTACAACTTCGTGATCGGATGTTGGAGGTGGGGGTGTAGAAGGATTTTCGGCCATAGGTGCTGATTTTTTTTGGTTAGGGTTTAGGAAGGCTCGACTGAAAAAGGAGAGAGAGGGTCGAACGAGAATTACATAATGGGAATTGATCCGCTTTGTACAATTTATTGAAGCAAGGAAAGAGTAATCACTTGCCTTCCATAATACTCTTGTTAATCGTGTATATCCAAAATATTACTATTTAAGAATCATATAATAATACACTTCTTATGAATAGCATTAGATGACGGATATCAAAGTTCTAAAAAAATATCTAACATCACATAGTATTTACCATCACAAAACCTCACTGTACATCAACTTGATACTAATATTATAATATGGAAAACATGTACACAACAATATATAAATAAGCAAAATTTCTTTGACCAATGTGGGATTAAATTTTATATAGAAGCCTCGGAAAAGTTGTTCTGACACACGCATTAGTACCGGTACCGTATTAGTGGTCCCAAATTATTTTGGCTTGATTCATGGTACCGGTCACATACCATATATCGAGAGTTGGTACCGGGATTCGGTTCCAAATGCTAGTCCCTACATGTAACATGCATCTAATAAAATGTCACAACCATCATGTCGTTTATATGATGGGGAAGTTTATAGTCTCACTAATCTAGTAAAATTAATTGTATTTTACTTTTTGAAAATTACAAGGTATCTATATCATTAGCCATCAACTTTTTAAGTTTTATTGTATTATTTCTTTTCGCTAAAACTTCGTGTATAAAAGGTAGAACGCAATAAAAAGATAATTTCTCAAGAAAATAAAATCTTCAAATAGTTAAATGCAAAACAAATACTCTAATGAATCATCATTGAGTAGCAATGTAGCATAGTACATAAATTTGTTCTCTATTTGTCTTTCATGTACGATTGTTTCTTTTTAACCAAATATATATAGTAGATTGGATCGAGAAGTTTATAAAGTCACTCATATACCAGAAGATTGGATTGCAGAGTTTATAGACGGACTTGTATATCAGTGAGAGTATAATTGCATTAGATGAGGATCTCAAAGTTATTAGAAGCTGTAATTACATAATACTCTACTTGTTAATCATGTATATCCAAAATATTACTATTCTTGAATTAAGAATCATATAATAATACACTAGTTATGAAGTTAGATGACGGATATCAAAGTTCTAAAATGCTATGTCAAAGTTCTAAAATTTACAAAAGTTGATAACTTGTATATAAATTGATGATGTTTAACACTTTGTCATGGTAAATTACTAAATTTCATATATATCTAATATCACATTAGTATTTACCATCACAAAGTCTCATTGCCATCAACTTGACACTAATATCATGATATTTAAAACATGTACACAACTGTAAAACCCTAAAATTCGGACACTAAATTTTCGACTAATTAAACCTTAAACTATATAATATGTGTTATAATTGAATTATAAACTAATTAACCTAAGTATATGTCTAAAATAAATAGTGTACGCCTAAAAAAAAAAAAAAAAACAAAAAAAAAAACTTCCTAGTTGGACCAAACTATCACACGTTTCAATGTACATGGTAACCTTCAATTTATTTTAATTATTATTGAATCTTGAATTTCGGCATTTTTAACGTCATATTGGTTAACCTTAATCAACACAATTAATCACACATTATTAGCTTACATTCACTCGGTATTTCAATGTCAGAATTGAAAAGCAAGTTTGACCTCCTCCCATTCACTCGGTATTTCAGAATAACAGAAACAATATCTCCCATATCTTCTCCATTATTTGTGAGCATAAAAATATAACGTAACAACATGCAATGCATACACAAAACTGATTTCCCCATCTTTATACGACATACTCCTCCTCCCTTGTTCCTCAAATTTTATGAACTATGAAAACAAAAACAAAGAAAACCCTAAGAAGGGTCGGCTTGGTGTCAGCTTTCTTTTCCTTTACTTCCCGAATGCAAGAAGAGAGCAAAGAAAGGTTCGATCATGATCTTTTGTTGAAGGTGTAGGCGTGGTTAATTTTTGTTCATCGAAGGGTGTGCATAGGTCGGTGAGTTGTGGTCTACTCGTGAGTTTTTCTTTGGCTTACTTCTGGTTCGAAGGGGTGTCCAGGTCGTGGTATCTCCTGGTCGAAGAGGGTCGGGTTGTTGTTGTTTTGATCTGGTCGTGGGTTATATATCAGATTCGAAGGGTGTGGTTTGTTTTGGTTTTGACTTGTCGCTGGTCTTTTGATTCTTGTTTTCCTCCTTCCAGCCACGCATAAAGGGTACTTGTATCACCTCTTGACTCATTTCTTTCATTTGATCTGTTATATATACGCTTAACCTTTGCATGATAAATGATACAATCGGCTAAGAAATCTCTCATGAAATCATAAACATTAACATGCCCAACAGATAAATGTAGTCGACCTGATGTTTTTATGTCTCTTCGACCTACGACCTGTTTCTATTCGACCCCTATTTAAATTTGACACCCATGTGCATGATAATATGAATCTATAGACACTTTAAACCTAATCGTCTTTTTACAATATGAAGTTGCTGGTATTAATCTGTTATGGAACTATGAATATAATACAATTAATAAGAGAAGCTGTTTATCCGTTTCGTCTTTCGGTCCGAGTAGTTTGGTTTTCATGCATATATATATAAGTAAGCAATACCATATGATATGTAGAGATAGGAAAATTGCCATGCATATTATGCACTGAACCAGTATAGTAATTACATTGAGTTTTGGACGTTAAAAGATGTACATGCATGCGACACGGAAAATTTTGTTATAAAAAAAAAAGTGTGTCGAGTATAAATACGGGTTATGCATGTAATAAAAATATTTTGGTCGCGGCGGTCAAAATTTAATGTCAAGGGTAAGTTAAATAATCATGAATAACGGGATCTAAAATTATCATTTTGATTTAAATTATAGTATAAACCTTAAAATAACTTTATTTGACATTTGAATATTTAATTTTGATAATTTATGTTTATGACCCTAAACTTTACTAAATCGACATAATGAACCCCAAACTACTATATTGGTCATTTTAAACCATAACAATTCTTTAATTGTTATTTATAACCCTAATCTATAATGATTATCATTTAAATACTTTAACCTAATTAAATGGTGATTTAAATGGTAAAGGACGAAACTTGCTAATTTGGGAAATCTCCTAAATATGAAAAGTTACCTAAAATAGAAAGGTGCTAAATATGGAAAGTTGCTAAAAATGGGAAGATAACTAAAAGAGGTAACTTACGTGATTTGAACTCTTCTTAATTCGAATCCACTCCTTTCTAGGTTTGGTGAAGCGGGAATGGCGTCTCTCCTTTCGTTTGATCTCGGTTTGTTTGACTCGGCTAAGGTACAGATATTCCGTACTCTTTCAGTAAGAGTGCACATTTCCTCTCTCTTGACTTTGTCTTTGATTTGTTATCGTACTATGATTCCGTTTGATCTTGATTATGATCCTTCGTACTTGGCCCTATGATTGATGTGCTTCACCGTTATTTGCGATCCTATTGTTATTCGTTTGAACTCTTATGACCCATTTGATAACCTTTTTTGACCTTAACCTTTGAACCTTTGTGAGACTTTGGATACCCTTTGGGATATTATAACGGGAGGTGAAATTTTCTTTTCTTAATTATGATATGGGAACATTTAAAGGAGAAACTATTTATAACGGCATTTTAATATGATTTAAGACCACTTATCTATGGGATTATATGAATTCATAAAGACAACTTTTGAAGAACATTTCATGAAAATCTTTATTAAAGATCATTTTATAAATGTCATCTTTTGGAATACCGTTCTAAATGAACCTTTATTATAAATCTTTTTAAATTGAATTGTACTACAAGCCTTTGTTAAACAAGTTATGGGAATCTGCTAATTTGAACTTTTGGTTTAAAATCTCATTATGACCCTTTGATTATGAACTATGGGACTTTGGAACTTGGGATAGTGAACCTTGTGGATTGGGAACCTTGGCTTTGACCTCTCCATTTTGACCGTTGGTATTACACCTTTGATGATCCTTTGATATTTGACCCTTTGATAATGATCCTTTAATATTTGACCCTTTGATAATGATCCTTTAATAGTTGACCCTTTGATAATGATCCTTTGATATTTGACTCTTTGATAATGATCCTTTAATATTTGACCCTTTGGTGATTAATCCTTTGATATTGACCTTTGCTTTTGAACCTTTGATTTTGAACTCTGATTTTGAACTCTGAACCTTTGACCTGAACCTTTGCTATGCACCTTGGATTATGATATTTTGATTTGACCTAGACTTTGTTATTTGATTTGCCTTTGACCCTTTAGTATTATACCCGAGCATTTTGTTTCCTAGTCATGAAGGTAACATGACCGTGGCATTGATGCACCAATGTCATGACTCCAGTGTGGTCGAGTGATGTTCCACACCGTCCCTTTGTTTGATCTGCAATTGGTTTGGGTAGGGGCGTATGGATGCATCCTAGATTTAATTTGTTTTGCTACTACATTTGGTTTGGTGACTGGTGCTGTGTGCAAAACATGCCTTTCACATCATTTGGGAGTTGATCACTCCATGGTTACTATGTTGAAGACTTTGATTTGTTTTGTTTTGGCTCGTGGTAGAATGCTAATATAACCTAACTTTTGTCTTACTCTTATCATCCTTATTATACCTTTTGTTTTCCCCAATGCACCCTATGATATTCTTTGTTCCTTATCTTTTGCTTCATTTATATATCTGTTCACTGGGCTTTTTAAGCTCAGCCGCATTTCTTTTCTCATGCGGCAGGTTTAGTAGGAAGCTGGGTTGTGGACGAAGGCTTTGTTTTGGGCTTAGAAGACTTCACCCTGTTAGACATTTGCTGGACTTAGAGACGCCTAGAAGTAGACTTGTTTTGGGCTTAGTTTTGTTGTTGCCCTTTTGTATTTTGTTTAGTCTTCTTTTTCCATTGTAACCTTTGTATACTTTGTATTGGAAATGTATCTCCGTTTCGTTTGTGTTCTGATTTGACTCCATAATGTTACACTTTAGCCCTTCTCGGGTTGGGGTGTTACAACAACAATATATAAATAAGCAAAATTTCTTGTCTTTGACCAATGTGGGATTAAATTTTATATAGAAGTTGGTTCTAGGAAAAGTTGTTCTAACACACGCAACATACATCTAGTAAAATGTCACAAGAATCATGTGATGGTAAGTTAATAGACTCACTCGTCTAGTAAAATTAATTATATTTTACTTTTTGAAAATTAAAAATTGCAATTCCGTTAAGTAAAACAAATAACGTAAAATCGATTTATAGTTTGTCAATCACAAGTTATCTCTAGCTAGCCATCAACTTTTTAAGTTTTTATTGTTTTACTTCTTTTGGGTAAACCTACCTTTATAAAGAGCAAGTCAGTTTTTCATTTGTATAACTCTTTCAATGATATGACGGTGATTTTCAAATCTCCTCAAGTAGGATTTGAACCTACGGCCAATCGGTTAACAGCCGACCGCTCTACCACTGAGCTACTGAGGAACAACGGGGGAATTCACAATCCAATGCCTTGATCCACTTGACTACATCCACCCCTCTACTATATATCTAACATTCTTGTCTCTCAAAGTATATTCATGAATGGTTGATCAAAGGTTGAACTATATCGTATGCATGGTGTAGTTCACAACATCTATATTGGGATCTTTCTCGTAAAACTGCACATGTCTATCTTATCCCCAAGCACCCGGTGGTATAAGGTAATCCTTAAGAAGGTTAATATTTTCATGTGGCGGTTGTTCTTAGATAGGCTCCCCAATCGTTTAAACTTGTCATCTCGAGGTTTGGATATTGATTCGATTACATGCCTGGTTTGCAACGGGTTTGTGGAATCAAATGCACAGTTTATAGACTGACTCGTATATCAGTGAGAGTATAATTGCATTAGATGAGGATCTCAAAAAGTTATTAGAAGCTGTAATTACATAATAATCTGGTTGTTAATCACGTATATCCAAAATATTACTATTGATGAATTAAGAATCATATAATACACTAATTATGAATGGAGAAAACTTAACCTACCCAGTGGGTAAACTACCCGGTGACTAAAAACACAATTAATGCTTGCTTGTAATATGTGGCATGAAAGGAATAAAAACACAATTAATGCTTTTGTTCCTTCTCTCACAATGACTGAATGCTACCTCATCCGGGTAAACTACCCAGTGGGTAGGTGTATCAATGCCCTGAATGAATAGCATTAGATGACGGATATCAAAGTTCTAAAATTTATAAAAAGTTGATAACTTGTATGAATTGATGACTTATGAGCTTTATTAATGGTAAATTTTATATATCTAACATCACATAGTATTTACCATCACAAAGTCTCATTGCCATCAACCTGATACTAATATCATGATATTCAAAATGTGTACACAACAATATATAAATAAGCAAAATTTCTTGTCTTTGACCAATGTGGGATTAAATTTTACATAGAAGATGGTTTTCGAAAAGTTGTTCTAACACACGCAACATACATCTAGTAAAATGTCACAACTATCATGTCGTTTATATGATGGGGAAGTTTATAGACTTACTCATCTAGTAAAATTAATTATACTTTACTTTTTAAAAATGAAAAATTGCAATACCGTTAAGTGAGACAAATAACGTAAAATCGATTTATAGTTTGTCAATCACAAGTTATCTATACAGAGCAAGTCATATTTTCATTTGTACAAACTCTTTCAACGATATTACATTCTTGTCTCTCAAAGTATATTCATGAATGGTTGATCTAAGGTTGAACTATATTGTATGCCTGGTGTTCACAACATCTATATTGGGATCCTTATCGTAAAACCGCACATCTAAAATAACCTACAAAAAATAGATTCATCCAAATTACGCCAGTTGAGTAGAAACAATTTATTACCAAATTACAAGTTAGTAAACCACAAAAGAAGAGCTTAAAAAACTTAGTTGAAAGATGTTACACATTGAAATATGGAAGAAAAAAAACTATATGTTCCAATATAATGAACAAGAAAAGAACATCCAATTCTGTTTGTCAGACGGATTATTTATGGTGAATACATCCAGTCTAACATTTATCTGCATGATACATGATGGACAATGAATATTTGACATATGGGTACGTACCACCGAAAGGAAACAACATGGTCCTAAACACAGAATTGGTCTTCATTTATCAAGTAAGATAGATAGAGAAGACTTCATTAACAAGAACAACAGTATCCTATACCACTAAAACCAACCTATGAACTAGTCTCGACTGACATTGTGAGATATCTCATGATTTCATCTCCACAAAAAGACTGGCCTGAGGATGTAGTCCAACTTCCTTGAGAGTCAAAGAGAGTTTGTCTTGACCATAGAGAACACGAGGGAAATTGGTGACCAGAGTGTAACTTTCTATTTCCAAGCTTCCAGAAGAATCAACAAAGTCGTATAGAGATTGTATTGTTGCAGTAGAATGAAACCTCCTTCCCTTTCGTTCTCCATTTGGTAATCTCACCAAAACCTATGTCATCAAACATTTAATATAAACATGTAAATACATCAAGTTGAATGCAAGTATGAATCTATAGAGACAATTTCGTTCTGCAAATATATCAGTCAAATAGGATGAAGGGGTCAAAAAGTGGGTGTATTTTAAGCCATAAAACCTCCTAAATCAGTATATTATTGAGTTAAATATCTAAAATTGTATTTGGGTCATAAATCATGCATAGAAAACTTAATCAAGACAGATGAAAAGGGTGCCAGGTGAGCACCACCTGACCTGTATCATAAGTAAATATTATCCATCCTACCCATTTTACCAGTTCTAGAGAAAGAGGTGGAAAAACACCCAACCTCAAATATATCTACGAGACTGAGTAATGGAGTCTCTGTTTCTAGAACTTTCTTGTTCCACATATTTATTTGTTTATAATGGTCTCCGATTTACAACTAACTTGGAATGGAAGATTTATTCTTATACAAACAAATTTATATCATCATAGTTTCTGACAAGTTCACAAGTTATATAACTTCAGATGACGAGAGACTTGATTGCTAACTGTGTATTTGTCTCTAGCAGTTGTTGCTTTGAAAACCTATGCATTTTCTTCAGTCACGTAATGATACCACACATTCAATTAATCCTCAAAAACCAAAAGCAGGAATGCAACGATTTAAATTATCTTTATTTCTCCTAATCCAGATTGATTCGTCAAAGATCGAATAACAGTTGAAAAGAAGGTAGTATGTCATATTTTACATTTGTAATTCATTGGTTTAACAGGAAGATATAATTCAAAATTAAGTCATGTTAATTGAAGGAAGAATTTCGTTTATATCCTTAGAAAACTATACAATTACATCAATATCCTTGTAAAATTGGTAGTAACATCAATATCCTTTGTAAGCTGAATATACTCACATTTACCCAAATAAATAAATTAAACATATTTAATGGATTTACTATTTTAACTCTTATAAAAGCATTAAACATCAAGTTATATGACCAATTTAACATCATGTCCTAATTATACAAAAACAAAATTAGTAGATCATTGCCATGTTTCAATCACATCTTCCTAAACCTGCGCCTCCTTATTCACCTTCATTTCCTTGAAATTTTTTGGTAAGGTTTCTTTTAAGAAACATGATTGTTAAATACTTTCGAGTATAACTTTATTTCTCATTAATATATCACTACGTTGTTTCAAGTACTTCATTTGAATATGAACCAGATAACCTTCGATCACAATATGAGACTGAATCATGAGTAACATGGCTCAAGGAAGAAGAAAAAATCATGAAGATGAAGACACGTGTGATTGAATGGCGGAGTACCTTGACTTTGTTTATTAGGATAAAGGGGTATAAAGTATAAGAGCTTGTTAGTTAAAATTTAGATAACAAATCTTTCATATTTTAAACCATTTTATAATAAAGTTGGATTTTGGTAAATATGAGTATTTTGAAGTTTTTAAAGGATATTGATGTGATTGTAAAATTTGTAAGGATATTGACGTAATATTCAAGTTTTCTAAAGATATGAAATGTCTGTCCAATTCAGAACTTTAAGATGTTAAGGAGCAACTTTTGACGTTTGGTTTCCCAAGTTAATATATATCAAATACTGAAGTCCTACACTAGTTATAACTAAAGCAATGACATTTAATTAAAGTTATATATTTCTCAGGAAAAGATTCAGACCTACTGCAACTAAATTTAAAATACATGTTTCTTATTGAAAATCTAACATACACATGTATTACCATGAGAATGAGTAGTTAAGATGAGTATGGAATACCTGAGTAACATCAGGCCCCTTTTCTGGTTCAGGGCCCAAAGACAGAGATTTTTCCTCACGCAATTTGATCAACTTAGCTTCTCTTTCAGCAGCTTCACGTGCCTCTCTTTCACGAGCTTCTTCTTCTTCTTTTTGTTTCTTCTCAGCTTCAGCAGCTTCCCTTTCTAATCGTTCTTCCTCTTCCCTCCTCTGGCGCTCCCTAGCCTAATTTTGCATAAAAAAAGTTTAGGCAATCAAAGCATATTCCATAAAACTCTTCCAACAACCGTGAAAAACAGGTCTGTTAAATGAGGTGGCAGGATGGATGGGCGGGTTGGGTAGCTGGTCAAAACAGGTTTGGTTGGGTTCCCAATGAGTCCATGACTCACAATTACGTTTTGTATAATCAATATTTATCCATGATTACTATATAAAACTACAATAATATCTTCAAATTTTGGAGAAAAACAATTTTGCAGGTTGCATGTATTTCCGTGACTTCCAACCTCTGTGACTTCTTTGACACATTCCCGTATTAAGAACTTTTTCTATTCTTTTTTATATTTAAGCCAATAAATACCTTGTTTGGTTATCAATTGAAGCTACTAACAAACAAAAGCGACACAATGCACAAATTCTCTGTCTCATTCCAATTTCAGCTAATGTTATTAGATTTTGCCCATTGACTCCTTTGAGATTGAACACAACCCAAATCAGCTCATTTTTAAGTAGAAGGGCTGAAATTACCACCTCTACCCTTTTGACCAGGTCCTAGCCATCAAAGGACAATTCACAAAACAAAGTAAGGGAGACATACTTGATCAGCTTCAAGTGCAGCTTGATATGCAGCGTCTTGCTCCTCCCTCAACCTTATATTGTTTCTACGTTCCTCAGCATCAAGTCTTGCTGTTACAAGAACCGGGGCACTTTCTTCAAGAACCCTCTGCAACATTGTAAGCATTTCTTCTGGTGATTTAGGTCCTTCAACCTACAATATATACAAATACAAGATATACCTTGTTAACTTTGGCAAATTTCACATAGTACTCACATACTTTAAAGATGAGATAGTGTTTGAGAAGGCCACTACAATATATGCATAGATCGAAGAAAAAAAAAACATCTAGCTGTACTTCTTGAACTAGGTCCTGTGCAGGGACTTAAGTTATTTGAGCACACTCAGAACGTAAGTATCTATGGATGGAACACACATAAACTGAACATTTATATAATGCGTTTTATGAATGTTATACTGGGCCTGGTAAACACAGGCAGTAATCCACAGTTCAATAGTTACTTGGTGTATCATGTTATAAGACTATGATGGATATCAATGTTATCTCACTAATGTTAACATCAGCTTTTAACCTAAAGGCCATGCCAAAGCTTTCACTCAAATAACAATCTGAGCAAACATGTACAACTTCTCAGTTGCAAATACTGATTTCCTACTACAAAGTTCTTGTCGCAAAGGTCACGCCTATCTAAACATACAATGCATGTGATGAAAACCACGCCTATCGTAAATTCAGTTCAACATATGCTGATGCCTATAGGTGATACCAGTCAATTATTTTCGCAAGATAAAAGCAACATATAAAGAAACAACAAAAAGTTGATGACAACTGTACATAAACTAATGGCAGACTTCCAATACCAATCAAAGTATTATATGTTAAGAACAAGCAACGGTAATGTATACACCTGCCTTCCAGATTTTGCTTGAGTACAAGAGTATGCATAAAGAATATATTTAGTCGATGCATCTACCCAAATAAGATATGGATGATCAAACAATTTGAAAAGGTCGGTAATACTGCACCAACAATTTGATATGGTTGAACAATCACAAACATAACAAATAAAAAAATGGGTCCACTTCAAAAGTTATGTCCCACTTACTTGTTCCCTCTCACAAATTCACAACATGACCTATCATGTTGTCTTTCTACTTGAGAGGATCTCAATCCTTACTTCTGTAAGGGAAATGCTTACAGCATCCACAGTACTCTTATGAGGCAGCACACAATGAATTTTGTGTTATTTGCTGACATAGCCCAATACCATCGTGGGAGAACCACATAAGGTCAAGTCCAATAGGAGTTAAATTCTGTACAAACTCTTGTTAAACTCTGCATATGTTTGCCTCTCATATAATTAATATTAAAACTCAAATTTCACTCTTAATATCTACTTAATTCCTACAGCCTCACCCTGATGTAGATAATATGTTTATGCAAATGATATTCAACATCAGCCAATCCTGTTAAAGTATATCAAAACACATTTTTAATGAAAATCAAATCTAGGGTCCATGAACTGAAAAAGAAAATTATCTTGGATATGTACCACTTGAATAACGTATTCAAAAAATATTTTAGTTTCTTACCTTTCAACACGCAGATTTTTATTTGTCAATTATATACTATCAAGATTATTGTAGCATTTCTATATAGTAAATAATACTCCGTAAATGATTTATAGGATGCTGAAGTTGAAACTTGTTAAACTGTGCAACGTTCAATGCATTGCGAAAGTTTAGCATAGAAAAACTAGATGCTGACATGACAGTGTGTGTTAAACCAGGTATGATTTAATGCATTGGAGATGCTCTTAGTAACTCAAAGGAGTAGCTAATACTATAGAAGCTCACTTTTAAGCATATGACATGTAGAATAAGAGTTACTATAAGAGGAAAAAACAAATAAGAGATTTATTCCTCAATCTTGTCATAACATCTACATGTGAATCTGCTAAACAATGCACCTTCTGTTTAAGCACTACTAAATGCTTAGTATAAAACTCAAGAGGTCAACCTATCAATCCCTAACTTGATGAACCGATCACCAATCTAAGCCATCTCACTAAAGATGTACCCTCATCAAAGTATAAATGAGCAAACAAACAAACTAGTTAACAGTGAGCAAAGCCAAATGTAGGCAAACACCTACAACGATGTTCTCAGATGCAAACACCAATTTCCTAGTAAAATATTTTTTGCTGCATATCTATTAGGTGATCCCAGTTATAAGACTACCCTTGATCTATCTTATAACATCAATTGTCATCAAGACATCGATATGATCTATCAACTGTCACATTCTAAGCTTTAAATACGTAGGACGAAACCCATGCCTATGGTAAACTCATTTATTCATGTACTAATGCCTCTTGAGAATACTAGTATTTTATGTTCACAATACAAGAAGCCTATGTATTAAAACCACAATCAAAGTTCATCACAACTACACATAAGTAAATGCTGGATTTCCAGATCTATCTTATGTATTAAATTTAAAACGCAAGTAATAAAATGGGTATACCTTAGTTTTTTATATTACTCTTGACTACAAAAGCATAAACGTAATATGAGAATTCATTTAGTCTTGAAAATGCAACTACTCATATTAGATATTGATTCACACACTCTGAGAAGGTGGGTGCTAGGTAATACCGAACCGACCATTACTTCTACAAAAGACCGCATTGTAATTTAAAGCAGTTGCTAACAGCCTAACACTATATAAGTTCAACCGCAACATAACTCGAGTACATTCAGCTCGTCATCAGACAATTATATGGCATGTAGAATAGCAATTAACATCAGAGAAAACTAAACAAGGAAATTTCCGCCTAGAAGCTTGTCACTACATCTACATTTTAATCCGCTAACTTAAAGAGCACATTAGCAGTACAAACCAGCACACTAGTATAAAGAACCAAATGCAATATACTACACAGTACACGCATCACTGTATAAAAGCATGACTTATCAACTTTTCCAAATCCGCATCAATACTATCAACTCAAAACATTAAAACTATAATCCATCACAACTAATACTGATTTTAGTTAACGCTTCTCAAACATTATAAAACAACACATTTTATCAATCTACATGTTCGATCCAGTATACCTGCTGAAGCAACGCAATCCTCTGATTAGTAGCAGCCATAACAACCGCACAAAACGGAAACCTCGACGCTTTCAAACTATTACTCATCTTAAACCCCTCACTCGCCCTAATACTCCCACCCCACGCCACGAAATTCTCATTCACAAACCTCTCAACCACCTCATTACACAAACTCCCTTGACAAAACGCACTCGTATCCGGATGATCCGGCGAATGCAAATACACAAACAACAACTTAAACTCATTCCTCGACCGCTGCAACGCGTCCATAAACCCTTCACTCACGAAATTCGGATGCCTCACTCCATACTCCCTCTCAAACTCCCTAACAAACTCCACCGCCTCACTAATCGCATTATTAACAGCCACGTAACTCTCGTTCCTCCTATTCCCATTACCATTACCCAAACCAATCAAACTAAACGAATACGACAACACGCCCCCAACTATCCACAAACCTAACCCTACAGCACCAGAAACTAAACCTAAACTAGCCGAAACAATCGATACCGGTAACGTAATGAGTTTCCAAGCCAAACCAGGTGGACCGGCATGATCAGTATGATCAGCCATCAATCCAGTGTGATCAGGGATGAGTTCGGGTGTATCGGTAACGGTTTCGGGGTTTTCGGGGGGTTCGGAGGATGTGATGGTGGAAATGGCTTGTTGAAGGTCCCAATTGTGAGCGGTTAAGATCTCGGTGCATAAATCGGGGTCGTCGAGACCGGTTATGGCTTGGAATTGGGCTAATTTGTCGGATGTAGTGCTCATTTTTAGGGTTTGATTGGTTGAATTTGGGGGTTTTGATGGGGTTAGGGTTTGTTGTTGTGTTTCAAGTGAAAGTGAAAGAAGATAAAATGATAAAATCTTGTTTTTGTTTGTTTTGAGAAGTGTGGAAGTGGAGTTGGTGTTTGGAAAGTGCCGGACTTAAAAAGGACAAACTTGTATTAGTTGGTTAATAGCTGGTTACGTACTTTATAAACTATCATTGTCACCGTCTAAACTTTTATTTCGGTTCTCATATAAGTAATGTCTTTTTTATCTCGGTTCTCATATGAGTAATGTACTTTTATCGCGGTTGTCATATGGGTAATATATTCTTTTTATCTCGGTTTACATATAGGTCAAAAAGTACAAAGAGTATGAATAGTGATAATGGTATTTTATAAAATCGGTAACCTATAATTGAAAATTTTGGAAAGTTTATAGCCAATCCGTAGACTTAACCCTTATTCTTTTGGATTAGACGATTTTACTAACTTCATGACCCGTGCGATAAACGGTCTACTTTCAAGTGATATCTATATTTGAGAATAATACATATTGTACTTTTAACAGATATATAACCTGTCCGATAAAGTTCCATACCAAAATCACAATCAAAAGTTTGAAACTTCAATTGTAAATCTTGAAAACACATCTGAACATGTATCATCATGATCTAAAAAACCAACAACCAACAACACACCACTATAGCTCATTTGACTGGTTTTGACCTCCAGACGCTTCATTTACCACCTTCTATACTAGCCTGCCACCCAACCGCCACCATCTACACTAACCCGACACACCGTCGTTGCACCGTCATCCAAGGACTGATCTATGCTTGGGCTATATGTGACACTATGGATTGGGCATGTGAGCTACAATTCTCTTTACCTTCAAAATTCTCTTTTAATTTCTTCTTTATTTTGTTTTTGCGCTATATATATACTCATTCAACAGACGGGAACTTCAAGGCCCAATACGAGTGTTCGTCAGATTGTTGTGCTTGTTTGGTAATCATTATGTGATGATGCGCCTATAGACCATAAAATACCGAAGAAACAATTCGTTGAAAAGCATTTTAAGTAACGTTGGCAACTTGTATATGTTTAATGTAATGTCATACTTTTTACTCTATATTTGTTGGAGTTTAGGTAAAAAAAAATTTTTTTTGACGCACAACAAAATTTCCCGGATTCGCCATTGTCGTTATCGCCATCAACATCATCAAATATGAGTGTGTTTATGCATGTTGAAAGGGTATTAGTAGTTAGAGATGAGTATTTAAGTGAAAAGGTGAAGAAAATGAATATGAGAAAGGGTGTAATTATGTTTATGGATTTTAGAATGAGTTTGAAGAAGTTAAAAGATGAAAACAAATGTTTGTATTTTGTATTGTTGGACATGTGCAGATGGTGCATTTTTAACAACAACAATAACAATAATAATAATATTGAGTTTTTAAAAGATGCTGCTATATTTATTTAAGCTTCCACTTCTTCTATCCAAAAACCCCATGTAACTTGGCAGATAGTGATCATTACGGTGCTCATGATTCGCGGCCGGTTACTTCACTGAAAACCCAATGTATGACGATGATATATTCCGTAAGCGGTTTCAAATGAGCCGAACACTATTCATATACATTGTTCGAGAATTAACTGATAATCGCCATATTTTCAACAAGGTATTGATTGTACGGAAAAAGTTGACATTACCCCATTGATGAAGTGTACATCCGCAATTCGTCAATTAACATACAGCACCGTTCCTGATGCTCTAAATGAAGTGTACTTCCACAATTCGTCAATTAGATGAGTTGACACTAATGTGACAGTGATAACCGTGGTCGCCTGAGGTCACCATTACTACTGGCTTATGTCATGTTTATTAGATTACTTTTTATGTTAATCGCCCAATTTTTACGACCTACGCAAATTGTATCATAATAATCAAGCATCACCATTTGCTTGCTCTTTGACGGCTCGACTTCACCAATGATTTGCGCAGATACAATACTGGTACTATTGGGATACAAAGTTGATGGCTCATATATATAAATTAATTTAGTTACAATACTAGTCACCAAACATGACCAAGGTTAAAAAAAAAAAAAAAAAAAAAAAAAAAAAAAAAAAAAAAAAAAAAAAAAAAAACGGGCTTATATATATAAATTAATTAAGTTACAATACTAGTTACCAAACATGACCAAGGTTAAAAAAAAATAAAAAAAAAATTAAAAAAAAAATAAATAAACGTATGAGTTGATGATGGTTCTAAGAGCGATGGTAGATATCACACATTAAACATCTCATATCTCATAATATTTACCATCACAATGTAAAACCACCATCAACATTATACTAATATCAAGATATGTGAGTCATCTATACCCCAATATATAAATAAGCAACATTTCTTTTCTTTGACCTATGTGGGATTAAAATTTGTATACAAACTGGATCTCAAAAAAGTTGTTCAACACATGCAAATACATATGGTATAATGTCACAACTATATATCATGTCGTTTATATGATGGGGTTATCTATAGACTTGCTAATATAATAGTTAAGCAAGAAGTATAACTAAAAACAATTTACCAGTTTTTGTCTGGTTAAAGATGAAAAATAAAAATGTTACATTGATACTTGAATTAACATAAAACAATTTGGATGTTTTATGCATTGTGAATACACTTTGAATGACTTTTGATCCGTTCAACCCATTCTCATTTTGCCTGTTTTTAAGTTTGCCTCATTTTGCCCCTTTGAGAAGGGAAATAGGAAAGTTGATGCAAGCAATTTAATTCAAATGAACAATGTTCAGCAAACAAATCTGCCTCTTAATGAAACACGCTAACTAACAACTTACCATCATCATTTCCCATACAGTCAAGCTCTTCCTCTGAATGAAAACGTTTCAGTATGTCCAGCATTTTCTGCTTAGTTTCGTCACCAGGTCCAGTTGTTGCATCTCTCCCCCATTACATTATCTCTCATAAATGATTCTGTGCATCTGAGACTATAAGTAATTAACTCTTACCTTATATATACTTTTAGTAAATCAATAATATGGCTAGCATGCCAATTTTACCAATTAATAATGCATAACGCAATGATATAGATTACGAGGCATGCAGAACCCGTGCTACGCACGGGCTTTTAATCTAATTGTTAATCGCGCGTATTATTTTTGTGTATTGTCGAGTTCATTTGTATTTTTTGTTTAGTATGTTGTATGAAACATTTTTAGTTTGTTGTTTAAAAATATAAAAATGGTTGATATTGTTTTGGTTTTTTGGTCTTTATATTTTCTAAATGGGGTTGTCGTTATTAAATGGTCATACGCTTGATGTAATTTCCTTTGATTGTTTTGGCCTATTACGTAACCCAACAATAATTTTGCATTATATGGTTTTTACATGGTAATGCGAAGCGCACTGGCTTTTTCTTATTTGTTATAGTGTAATTTGCGTTAATTATTTTTGTTATTAGTTTCGTACGTCGTGATTGTATTGCATCTATTGTAAATATGTCATTAATTAGTTGTTTGGTGATTTTTATATTTAATCTTTTTATAACATATTAGTATTTATTTATAAAGTTTATGATTAAAAACTAAAGTTAGCTTCATCTCATTTTATTGTACAACTAATTTCATTAAAAATTAACATTGAAGTCTAACTAATATTAATAAATTTTATCAATAAACTCAATTTTAAATAGCTAACCAAATGAATATTAATTAACATATACTATTAATAATTACTAAAACTTTTAGACTCCACTATTATGTCTTAAACTTAATTTTTTTAATTTACAAATGGGTTCGAGAAAAAAATATTGTTTTTTCTTTTTTTTCTTTTTTTTTTTTATTATTATAATTTTACGTTCGTTGTTCTTTTTTCTCTACTGATATCCCTATCCCTATCTCTTTGGTTAGTCACTTTATCACGATGACATCGCCTTCTAATAGAATCATTCATGTCGTACCTGTTAATACAAATATCGCTTAAAAACGTTATTTATATTTTACGATCTTTGCTAAGTTTTGTTAACGACAAAGTATAAACTTTAGTTTTTGGTAAAATACAATTTTAGTTTCAAGTCTTGCATAATCTTTGTTTTGCTACATTTTACTCTTCACATTTTAAATATATTTAAACACATCATTCTCATATGCACTTAAAATATAAGTTGTCACATCATGGTAATAAAACCTTTGTGTGTTTGACTAACCAAAGTACTTGAATTAAGTTAACACTTAAGTCTTGATGTGACATTACATGGTATGGAAGTAAATGAGTCTTACATGCCTAAATGTGTTGCATAGCTAGCTAGAATAATGAGACTTATGCTAAGAAGTTAAGTCTTGTATGTCTTGTCACATCTCATTATTAGGTTTTGTGTCATATCACATTGATGATGACCTTGTGTGTTTGACTATCTTAAGACCTAGCCTACAAGCCATGCATGTGGGAAGAAGTTAAGATTGATGTGACTTAACATTGGTTTGGAAGTTAAGGTAAGACCATTTGACTGTCAGACCTGGCGGCACCCTCGCAATACACGGGCGGAACCCTTGGGAGGGTTCCGCGGGTTCCGCCAGGCCAAATGATCTTTTGCCTATAAATACCAAACTACTTGCTAGCTTTCATTTTTATCACTTCTCATTACATTTTCACACACTCAACACACACTCATATTACTCCCTCATACTAACCATTAAACCATTTCATTGTTGTGAATTTCTATTGTACAAGAAATAGTCCCCCCACCCCCAATTCACAAAAAACTCATTTTAGTTTCAAGCATTCCAACAAAGACGTTGCAAGGTTTGGAAACTAAAGCATTGTGTAGATTTCTTTAAGTCTTATACTTTCATTCATTGTGTGGTTTTAATTTGTGATCGGTATATTTGTGCCTTAAAATACAAAAGTGATAAAAAGGGGTTGTTACCTTGTGAAAGAACTAAAACGGGAGTGGTTTGTACCCTTGGTAAAGAACTCAGAACATCAGTCTTTAAGTGTCTGGTACAATAGTAAGCGACGTTAAGGTTTACCGTCTGTGAAAAGGAGCTTGATTGATAGTGCTTGAACTTCTCCGAGCTTGGGCAATACTCGGGCATACGGGGAGTAGCAAGGACAAGTGAAGAAGGTCCTTGTAGCCGACCAACGATAACACTATCGTGTTGGTGGTTTGATTGTTATTTCTTATCCTTTGCATTCATATCTTATATAGTTATCTATTGATACAAATACGACAAATCTAATTCTTGTTTACATGAAAGTTTCAATAGTTTTAACAAGATAATTAACCATAAAAAGAGTAAACTATTCCAACCCCCCTTCTACGTTATTCCACAATTGGGTATTCAGAGCTCGTTACTCATAGGCTTTAACAATATATTGTGTTTTAAACTATGACGAAGTCCATGGATTTGAAAATTCAAAGAAGGGCAATCTATAGCATAAGACCACCTTCTTTGAGGCAAATGGTTTATATTTATTGGAAAACCAGATTTAAACTTACGTGAAAATCTAAAG
>LBNU01022940.1:99823-155420 GCA_014162995.1 Artemisia annua
GGGGGGTAAATAAGGGTAGATTAATGATACCTCATAGGATACCATTATGTTTGATTTTTGCTTGTTCGATAGTAATTGTGTAATAAAACTGAGAGAAACACTCGTTAGGGTAATTTTAGCGCAAATTTAAAATTTTTTACATTATTTAGGAGTGAAACTTTAGTCCTAATAAGCGTCTCATGGATAGGAGAATTTATGACTAGCACAAAAAACCGTACCACTAAAAATTTTCCACCCAAATATGTGAGGTTCACCCCTAGAATTGGTAGGATGAGAAGCATTCAACTTTAATGCTTATGTGTGTACCGGTAGTACTTAGATTCTAGAACTTGCGTCAGTGACCATTCCGAGTCCACAAGTGAGACTACATTCGTGTAAATTAGGATTAACTACATGATAAGAGGCATTAGGATAACCCATGTTTTACACCTGTATTATAATTACATTGACTACATTGGTCAAGTAATTCTCCCACACCTTTGCGATGTACCCATCTAAGTAAACACTACTTTCCCCACCATTGTTTTCTCAAAACTTTAAATTAATTGCATAAGTTGATAACTTGGGTTAGTTGACTAGCAACTAATTCCGCCCACTCCTTCAAAACCGAGATTTTACTGCTTTCTAAAAAACATAAAAATACAAATATAATCATCCTCCACCCTTAGACCTTAATTAGAGTAGTCTTTAACCTAACGAACACTATTCCCTGTGAGAGAACGATCAATCCCCCGGTACTTGCCACTACACTATACTACATCGGTCAGGTACACTGCCTGGTGGGGATTGTAAGCCTCTTGAGATCCCTTGAGAGGTAAAACAAAGTGCGTAAGCAATCCCTACGCACATCAGTTGGCGTTGTAACTTACGTTTGTAGAACAACACAAGTTGAAACGTGGGTGAGGAAAAATGAGAAGTTACAGTTTGCACCCTTTGGTTTGTGTTTGTGGGTGTGAGTTTTTGTGTGTGTAGTGTGTGCAGGTAAATGGGAAGAAGGTGAACCTTTTTTTTTTTGGGTTAGCATTTAATGGTTGGGCTGGAATAATTTCCTTTTTTTTGCGTTTCCTTTTTCTGTGTTTGAGTTGGGCTTGAAAATTGGACCAAACAAATTTTAATCTTTTTTTAATTAAAACACTTTTTTTAGATAGTTTGTTAAAAAAGTGTAATTTATTTTTTATTTAATATTTTTGCATGTTTTATAAATTTATGTTTGTTTTTTTAAGTATTTGTATTTTTAAGTATTAGATTGTTTAATGAATGAAATTGTTAAAGGTATAATTTGTAAATTGTAATTTTTAAAATGTGGGTCCCAAAAAGGTGGTGTTATGATAACGGGTGATTTTTTAATGTTATGTTATTTGGTGTTGAAATTATGTGACGTTGACGTGGTAGGGAATTTGGTGTTATGGCTTCTTACGCTCTTAAAGTTATTATAACGAAAATATATAATCGAATAATATTCTCGCCAAAAGTTTTGATTATAGAGTACCCGCCGTTGTAATGCGCGGGTACCATACTATCTATACTATCTATAAAGAGAAAATGGTCAAAAAGTCAATAAGTGAAAAGTGAAAAAACTGAAATTAATGTATTGACTAAATTACCCTTAATTAATCTATCTTTGTCAACTTAGAAACTATCTTAAGAAACTAAATTATCTTTGGAAACAATAATTACATTGCAACAAGCTTCTCCTGCTCCCTTTATTTTATTTATTTCACTTTGCTTCGTGGTTTGGTTGCTATTTTTTCATTGGATTACATTTCATTAAAATATAACAATATTCGACATTGTTGCATTTTTTATTTTGTACACTTGACCTTCAACCGTTTAATTACTATTTTCCTGATAGTTGATCACTTTGCTTTGAAGGTTTCGAAAACAACTAGACGAGTATCCATGCATAACAACAGGATTTTCTAGCGGCAAACAACTATAGTTACACAAAACCTTACACAAAACACTTAACCAAAGCATCACTATAACTATCTGCTGCTATAAATTCCGTTGTTATGCACGGGTACTCGTCTAGTACAAATAATGCAGAAAAGTTAACAAATTGGTTAACACTTGTACCATTTAACCAATATAATATTTGCCAAACTCTACTATATTGAACTCGATAGGCACCATCCGTTTATTTTGCCACATTAATAAATGTGACTAAACGATATAGTTACATAGTCGTTGAAATATATATCATACTGAAATCAAGTACCTTACGTGGGCAACATAAACAAGCATCAAAAGCGGAAAATGATAAGTTAACCTCAAAAACAAACAATTTGAGATATGTTATTCGACACCATATTACTATTTCTTAATGTTCCCTTTTATTTCTTCATGATCATGCCCGAATAAGCGTCCAAAGAACCAGCTAAACTTCTTTTCATTCTTAAGTCTTTTCATGTTCCCCTCTAGCGCCATCTAATAAAAAACAAACACAAGCTTAGAAAATCTTATAATTTGAAAAATAATAACTTGGGAGTAAACATTGGACATAGGTACAGATTTGAGATACACCTTCATGCGCTGAAGCTCGCCAACAGATGCATCTTTGTTGGCCTGCAGCCACACAGTCGTGTCAACAACAGCAATTTCCATTTTCTTCAAGCTCTCAGGATGCACCTTCTTCTTGGTAGCATATTCTTTGATCAAATTCTTCATGTTGTAAATGCAATCCTCTAATGCATTGTATGCAACTGCTTTTTTCTTGAATTCTTCGTCCTCGAGTTTGTACTTGTTGGCATTATTTACCATCTTATCAATCTTTTGCTTGGAGAGTCTTCCATTGCCATTGGTGATGACGAGTCTCTCCGTCTTACCGGTTGATAAGATCTTCGAGGTGACTGTGAGATTACCATATGTGTCTATTTCAAAGGTAATCATAAATTTTGAAACTCTTCTGGGAGCAGGTGGAATTCCAGAAATTGTGAAGTCCCCCAACAAATGGTTATCAATAGATCTGGCNTTTTTTTTTTTTTTGGGTTAATCTTTCCGACTATAAACTTATGGCAATGGTGTTATGATTAGATTATCATATGAAAATGCAATAGCCATTTTCCACCCATTTAAGGGGCCATTTGGTTCATCTAAGTGTGTATCAGTTTCATAATCATTTTTATTGTTGCATAATGCTAATTGAAAAATCTAAAGATCATAAAGGATTGAAGTAAAGTAAGATTATTACGTAGCTTTTTCATTCCCTCTAAATATCGAGTTTTCTTTAAGCTTATTTTTTTTGAACTCCAATCAAACTTTGCAGGCTATACTTGAATTTTTAGAAAATTAGATGTGGACTATAAGCGAATATCTACAATTTGCTATCGATGATATATCCAGTGAAGATACATCTGATGTTGGAGTGACTTGCCATTTAGGTATAATCTTTCATTCTCACTAACGGAATAGTATCCCTTATATGTATCTTAGTGCAGCTCCAAAACTACCATGATAAATCAATTTTTTGCATTTGTAGTGACACTTTTTTTATGTATTCACTCACATGTATCAGCATTGCAGACACAGCTCGAGATGGTTCAGAACCAGATGATACACAACAAGCTGCTGCTAGCTAATGCTTTTCATTGTTCAGAACAGCAAATGGAGTCGCTGCACCACCTTTCACTGCCGCAACCGGGTTATTCAAATGCTTCTTGACCTTCAAACAAGTTACCATTTTTTATTGATCAAACCAGTTGTCAAGTGGTTCAATTGTTCAGTTGGAAAAGTTTTTATCGGATAGGAGCAACAACATACATGTGAAAGCTTCTTCGGTGATTTTATTTGTTTGTAAAAAGTGAGTGATTACTGTAAGGACATAAAACAATATGCTTTTATTTGAGTTTATTTCAGATGCCGTCTTTGAAACTTCTATATGAAAATACCCCGCAGCGAAGCACGGGTTTAAATACTCGTTTGATAGCTAAAACACTACTATATGATACTCCGTATCTTTTTAGTTCCCAATACTGACCTAGAGGTTGCTAAGCTCATGTTAAGATAATTATGAAAATATTGAGTCAAACTTTAGAGAACATACGAGGATGTATTCTTTGGAAAACCTTTCTAATTCTTATGAGAATATAGCACTGTAGATAATGCACAACAAAACATGATGAATAAACAAACTGATTGCTTTTATGCACTTTATGTTTGTAGCCGAAGAATGGTGTGATTTATAAAAAGTCTAACAAACGTTTTAATATTGCCGTCCTTGAACAATAGACTTACATACGATTCTTTTTTTTCTTGGTGTTATAACTTTTTGATTCGTTTGACTTTTCTTATTTATAAAATCTCAGATTTTTTAGATCCGATTCTGTTTTTTAAATGTTTTGTGTAATCAAAATATCACTATAACTATTGTTGCTAGAAAATACCGTTGCTATGCACGGGTACTCGTCTAGTACTATATAATTAATGTATAATTTTTTTTTTAAACATATACATAAAAACTTTAATAAAGTTATATTTTTCTTCGCGGGAAACTCTGATATTAGACTCATTGTTTTGCCATATCGAAAAGAAGGTTTGATGTGCAAGTTGAGTAGGAAGCAATGTTTTGAAACCCGGGTTTGGGATCGACCCGGCTGAGTCACCGGGTCAACCCGGTTAGACCCGGTTTTATGCACATTTCCAAAAATCCATTTTCATAATAGCCTAATATTAATCAAAAATGAATGAACCTAAACATCAAAATGCAGTAAATAGCACAAGCTTTCAGTGTCATTTAAAACAAAAAATAACCTTAAGGTTCAAGCACAGGGGTCCTAAACTCCTTAATCATGCTAAGCGCTTTGGATATCAGAAACGAATTCAATCTAATAAGTGGAAACTAATCACAAATATGGGTGAGTATACACCATAAGAAAGTCATATAAAACAAAAATAGCACCTTAATAATGGAAANAACCGGTTGACCCGGCCGGGTCGACCCGGGTTTGAAAACATTGGTAGGAAGAAGACAAATGATAAATGACATTCGAAGACAAATATGTTATTGGTACGTGTCAAATTGATGCATGATTAATGCTATACACGTAACCTTAATTCGAAGTAACATAGTCTAAAAATAAATAAAGAGTATTATTTTTTTTAGAGTATATATATATATGTATATATAATATATATATATATATATATATATATATATATATATATATATATATATAGCTTCAGGGGTTTGGTCTACGTACACAACATATAATTTTGGGAGATGATTAAAGAAAAGATGTCAAAGTTTATGACATCTGATGAACAAGGCTGGAACACGACGTCAAATTCAGTATTACCGGAAAGAACTCGCTTGAGAAGCGTTGGTAGACATTCAGCCATGAAGCTGGCGGAATACCAGTATATGAATATATTGCAGTCAATGGGTCAAGCAGTGTATGTGTTCGATCTTAACGGACACATCATCTACTGGTGAGTCAATAAATTTATTTATTTCATCAATTTTACGGTAGAATTTTTATGGGAATTTACATACATCCCCGTGTACACATCAATATTTACATATTTTCCTCGAACACATATTTTTAATGCATGATATATAAGGCTATTAAAGCAAGGTTTGGAGAAATATGTAAATAATTGATATACAGATAGATTTGAATTTCAAAATGGTTTGAAAGAAGAATTAGGATAGAGAAAATGTATAAAATATTTGCTTTATACGTTTCAAAATAAATATACTTTTTCAAATTGCTTAAAGTTTTGGGAATTCTAGCTAATTACATTCTTCGCGACTCAGATATCATTTGCACCCACTAAAATTTTTTTTTATTGGTTGAAAAAAAATAAAGTTGACACTTATTTTGAGACTAATATAAAAAGATAGACATTTATTTTGACACTAATTTTGAGAAGATTCAAGGAAAATAGCAAATTTTGTGGCTCACAACGATAGAAAAGTAGAACGTGCCACTAATGCTTGTATTGTATCACTCATCCACGGACCTATCAGTTTATGGTGGAATAAGGTGGTGTTTGGTTCAGACGTTTAGGAATACATGCATGGAATGAGGAAATGACTTTCACTTTCAGTTGAAGTGTTGAATTAGTGGGTTTAAGGGTGATCACGGTCCAAAAACCGGACCAGACCGGCCAAGACCGGACCGGACCGAAGAGCGAGTTAGGGAAAAACCATAGACCGAGACCGGACCGAATGTGGTCGGTCCGGTTCGGTCCGGTCGGTCTTCGGTCGGTCCGGTCCAATTAGGCAAGATTTTGGCAAGTTTTTTCGGTTTTTTGGTCGGTCCGGACCGGACCGGACCGAGGACCGAATTAATGAAAAATCCCAGACCGAGACCGGACCGTTGGTCCTTCGGTCGGTCCGGTCGGTTTTGTCGGTCGGTCCGGTCCAAACGGTCGGAATGCTCACCCTTAAGTGGTTTAGTTATTAAAATTGGGTGTTAAACCCAATAAATACTCCATACCTATCAAAGCATCAACAATAGTGGAGTTTTTGTAAAGTTTATAAATTTGTCAAATAATCATTTATAATGCTTTCGAGTTTATAAACCAACCTTTTTGCATTATGTATGTAACTTTTTCAAGTTTATTAATGTTCAACAATTACACATGCATTAATTATGAAAAGGTCCAAGATTGTGTACGTTTGGGAAAATAGTCTAAAAATACATGAACTTGCCACTTTTTCCTATTGTATACATCAAACTTTTTTTTCCTATTGTATTCATAAACTTTCTTAATCTTCCTATTGTAACAATATTACGGGTGTGTTATGACGTGGTAATACTTAATCACACTAATTAGGTGTAATTAATAGAATAAAAACCCGTAATATTATTACAATATGATGATTAAGAAAGTTTGTTCATACAATAGGAAAAAAAAAAGTTTGATGTATACAATAGGAAAAAGTGGCAAGTTCGATTTATTTTTAGACCATTTTCCCGTTTCCATTCCACATGGACATGTAACATAAACTGATTATAATTAAAGGAAAATATAAACATTTTCATGTTATAAACTTTTTCTTGAAAATACCATTGTGGATGGCCTCATGGTTGGTGGGTTTTCTCTCTCGTATAAGATACCCATTTCGATACTCATTCCCACTAATTGAAGTTTTTCGGTTTATTTCATAGTAATATTACTTACGTCAGTGTACCCGGCTACACTTTTAAAGTATTATTCCATTCCAACAACTGTAATTCATATTAGAGAAATTTGAACAGTGACAAAAGTAGAGCAATTTGATTCATTTAATTTCAATCTCTGTTAAATGACATCGCCTTGTATCCTAGCATGCTACGTACTAGCTACAACTAATTTGGATTAGTCTTGGCTTTTTGGGTGCAAACCTATAATTACACGTCAAGAAAATAAATATAAATATTGAAGTTAACATATAGTGGGAGTGTTAATTGGGTTAAGTATGTAGCCCCATGGGGCCTTATTATTAAAAATCTACGGTGTAGCTAAGTTGTGATATGGAATTATGGATAATGTCCCTAGTGGATCCTGCTAGTGGATCCTGTGTATGGTCTTCCGGTGGATTGTGTGATATATATCATATAGATACCTATTGTGGATGCTGGTTGAATGGATTGATAGGGGCTGATGTGGAAATGTAGCTAGATGATAGGTGCATATTCTAAGGTGAATTTGAGTGGCTAAGCTGGCATGGTTCATGTTAAAGTGCAGTTTGGTCTGTTGCTGGAATTCCTCTGTATTGGTAGTGATATTGTTCTCTGATCGATATCGGATGATATGTTGGATCAGATATCGGATAGGCAGTTTTAGATTTTGTATTTTTGGTATTGTTTTTCAATCCAGTAGATATTGAAATGTATTGTAAAGATCTTATTGATGTGATTAATAATATAATTCACCTTTTTGCACCAAAAAAATATCATATAGATACTGGGATTTGAACTACTTGTTTGGTTAATTAGGATTGCATGTGCAGGAATCGAATGGCACAACACATATTTGGTTATACAGCTACTGAAGCTTTAGGGAAAACCCCTGCTGATTTGTCTGCAGGACCTGCTTATGGTGAATTAGCTAATCATCTCCTACAACAGGCTGTAAAAGGAGAGAGTTGGTCTGGGGAGTTTCCTGTTAGAAATAAAAATCGGGAACTGTTTAATGTTGCTTGTTCGGTCGTGCCATATCGTGATGAATACGGAACAGTCATTGGTGTTTTATCTGTATCTACTGATGCTCGCCAATTTCGAGAATTAAGGCCAGGCCTAAGTGCCCCCAAAAGGTCATCTTCAGATAATTTTGGCAATGATCTTCATCAACCTTTACAAACTACAATCACCTCTATGATATCAAATATGGTTAGTATTAAAAGTATTTTTTTTACCCTTATGCTACTTTTTTGGCAAACGTTGCATTTATTTTTAGCGGAGGGGTTATTATTATATTGATTGTTGATAACACCAAAACAGGCTTCCAAGGTGCTGCCAAAAATGAGGAACATGGTTCATGATGGCAGGAGCAGTGACACTTATTATCGCGACTTTGCCCTTTCAACAAACGACCAATTTATTGAAAAGCCCAAAAAAGATTCTAATGGGGGGAGTAAAAGTAAATCCGGGATCCATAAAGTTTTGTCTTCAAAAGCAGAGGCATGGATGGGTACTAAGAGAATTTCGTGGCCATGGAAAGAAAAAGAAAAAGACACTTCTGATATAAGAATGGGTCATTTTGGTTGGCCCTCGTTGCATAATGAGCACCATGAACAAAATATTGGCCCACAAATGAGTTCTAGTACAAGTAGTAGTATCAAAGCTCCCTGGTCATGGTCATCTTCTTGCAGCGCAAGTACCTCCGGAAACATAGATGATCATTACATTAATAGATTTGATGTTGACTTCAACAACTTGGATGTAGAGATCTCCTGGAACGATTTGATGATCGGAGAACATATTGGGCAAGGTATAGAAACTCTTATTCATTTACTTGCATTGACATAGTTTTCTTCATCAACTAGTTTTAATTCTTGTAAAGCACGGGGCTCAGACAATGGTTACAACTAATAATATTTTTTCCAACTATATTTGTTGGGGTTTAAAAGTAGTGGTGTAAACGGGTCAAGCTTTTATCAAGCAACTCAAGCTCGAGTTCAAGCTCGACTCGATCGAGCCGAGCTTTTATCGAGCTCAAGCCTGAGTTCAAGCCCAGTAAACTGGCTCGAATCATATAATGAGTCGAACTCGAGCTAGCTGTTATCGAGCTTTTCGAACCTTAGTATATAACTATTTTCATATTATTTTTATATTTGTAAATAAGGGTTGATTTGAATATTAACCTAATTATAAGGACTAACTCCATAAAAGATAAAATATTTTCTAGCCTTGGTTATAAGAACTTTATTGTTTGATTTTCAAACGGTTAAGCATTTCTCTTCCGGTTTGTGATTCGAGATCATGTACAAGTTCTGTGTGAATACTATATTTTTTTGTGGCAGCTGCAATTTATATTACGTTTTGACACGAAATGGTGTATCTGCTATTTGTTCTAGCTTAGTTCAGCTGGAAATACCAGTTGGCATAGATTCGAGCTTTTCATATATATAATTTCGAGCTTTTCAAGCTAAGCTCGAGCTTTACTCGAATCCTACTCGAGTTGAGCTCAAGCTTGGATGATTAAAGCTTGACGAGCAATCGAGCACAGCTCGAGCCAACCTTTTATCTTTCGAGCCGAGCTCGAGCCTTGTTGAGCTCGGGCTTGGCTCGGCTCGATTACACCCCTATTTGAAAGTATGATCAAATTTTGTTTTTAATGCTATCACTTGAGTAATTAAATTTGATATTTTAACATAAGTCAAATTTGGTTAATATAAATGTTTAAATATGTTATAATTAATCTTGTGCACACGCTAATTAATGTGTGCTTCAATTTGATATTTATAACGTGTACGTTTACGCAGTTTTTAGTATTTAGAATATATGTTATTAACTTATTATTAATTAAATATGTAATAATTGATCTTGTGCATACACTCGATAACTTGTGTTTGAGCTTGATATTTATAACACATACATTTACGGAGTATTTAGTATTTATTATTATTATTATTATTACAATCAATTTAACAGTAATAATAGTTGTGCGCGCAATACCGATGCATGCACGAGTTTTTACATAAATTTTGCGTTAGTATTAATACGGATTAATATTTTGTTTAGATTTTTGTTGGAGGAAGAATGTGACTTTATTTAACAGGCATGCTGTTGAGGTTAACATTGTTGTTTAAATTTAACTGTTAATATCATATTGTAGACGTTATGGTGTTTAATAGCACGTAGTGACTCTTAAGAAAATATTTTTTTCAAAAGTCCTTATATGTACAATCTCGTGTATTTATTTTCAACACAATAATCTGTGCATTCATTTTGATATTTATATTCCCGTTAATAATCATTTTAGCCGTATATGATTTTTAAACATGTGTACGGGCGTGTTAAACTCAAAAAGGAATAACATGAATGGTTATTGAATGTAGATAGTAAAAATATTTTTCCGGTTATTAATGAGGAATAATATAAGTCGTTCTTATATGTACATATTCGTATATTTATATATCATAGTAACTCATGCTTTCATTCTGATATTTATAATATCGTGCATATAAATTAATTTAGACTATAATAATAATACTATTTATAGATAACAACTAATATATATGTTGTTCATTTTAATAAATATAAAGTATGGGGAATTGAATAAAATTTATAAGTTATTAAAAAAAATATGAAAACATATAAAGTTAAAATTAAGTCCATATAATTTATTCATCAAACAACTAAAGTTTTATTGATTACCCCGTCTTGTTTTTAGTTTTTATAAGACAAAAGTGGCACATGTTTTTTTATACATATTTATTTTATAATTCATTTAAAATTTAACAACAGTAGTTTTTTTATTACCTTTTTTTTAGAACGGCAAATTTTTTCACACATATACGACCTATCTCACAATATATCTCACAATGCCTCCAGTGAGGCTTGAAGCCACAACCTTTAGGTTGGCGGGGAATTCACATACCACAAGACCAAAGGCCTTGGGTATTACCAGTGTTCTAAAAGGCGCGCCAAGGCGCGAGGTGTGGCTTCGTCGCCACGAAATGACCTTGGCGACAGCTCTAGGCGTAGCGTGGAAAAAGGTGCGCCTTTTGGTAAGCCGTGGCGCCACTTTTTAAACTTTTTTTACTTTTTTTAAAAATTTTTTTTTATTGGTTGAAAAAAAATAAAGTTGACACTTATTTTGAGACTAATATAAAAAGATAGACATTTATTTTGACACTAATTTTGAGAAGATTCAAGGAAAATAGCAAATTTTGTGGCTCACAACGATAGAAAAGTAGAACGTGCCAGTAATGCTTGTATTGTATCACTCATCCACGGACCTATCAGTTTATGGTGGAATAAGGTGGTGTTTGGTTCAGACGTTTAGGAATACATGCATGGAATGAGGAAATGACTTTCACTTTCAGTTGAAGTGTTGAATTAGTGGGTTTAAGGGTGATCACGGTCCAAAAACCGGACCAGACCGGCCAAGACCGGACCGGACCGAAGAGCGAGTTAGGGAAAAACCATAGACCGAGACCGGACCGAATGTGGTCGGTCCGGTTCGGTCCGGTCGGTCTTCGGTCGGTCCGGTCCAATTAGGCAAGATTTTGGCAAGTTTTTTCGGTTTTTTGGTCGGTCCGGACCGGACCGGACCGAGGACCGAATTAATGAAAAATCCCAGACCGAGACCGGACCGTTGGTCCTTCGGTCGGTCCGGTCGGTTTTGTCGGTCGGTCCGGTCCAAATGGTCGGAATGCTCACCCTTAAGTGGTTTAGTTATTAAAATTGGGTGTTAAACCCAATAAATACTCCATACCTATCAAAGCATCAACAATAGTGGAGTTTTTGTAAAGTTTATAAATTTGTCAAATAATCATTTATAATGCTTTCGAGTTTATAAACCAACCTTTTTTGCATTATGTATGTAACTTTTTCAAGTTTATTAATGTTCAACAATTACACATGCATTAATTATGAAAAGGTCCAAGATTGTGTACGTTTGGGAAAATAGTCTAAAAATACATTGAACTTGCCACTTTTTCCTATTGTATACATCGAACTTTTTTTTCCCTATTGTATTCATAAACTTTCTTAATCTTCCTATTGTAACAATATTACGGGTGTGTTATGACGTGGTAATACTTAATCACACTAATTAGGTGTAATTAATAGAATAAAAACCCGTAATATTATTACAATATGATGATTAAGAAAGTTTGTTCATACAATAGGAAAAAAAAAGTTTGATGTATACAATAGGAAAAAGTGGCAAGTTCGATTTATTTTTAGACCATTTTCCCGTTTCCATTCCACATGGACATGTAACATAAACTGATTATAATTAAAGGAAAATATAAACATTTTCATGTTATAAACTTTTTCTTGAAAATACCATTGTGGATGGCCTCATGGTTGGTGGGTTTTCTCTCTCGTATAAGATACCCATTTCGATACTCATTCCCACTAATTGAAGTTTTTCGGTTTATTTCATAGTAATATTACTTACGTCAGTGTACCCGGCTACACTTTTAAAGTATTATTCCATTCCAACAACTGTAATTCATATTAGAGAAATTTGAACAGTGACAAAAATAGAGCAATTTGATTCATTTAATTTCAATCTCTGTTAAATGACATCGCCTTGTATCCTAGCATGCTACGTACTAGCTACAACTAATTTGGATTAGTCTTGGCTTTTTGGGTGCAAACCTATAATTACACGTCAAGAAAATAAATATAAATATTGAAGTTAACATATAGTGGGAGTGTTAATTGGGTTAAGTATGTAGCCCCATGGGGCCTTATTATTAAAAATCTACGGTGTAGCTAAGTTGTGATATGGAATTATGGATAATGTCCCTAGTGGATCCTGCTAGTGGATCCTGTGTATGGTCTTCCGGTGGATTGTGTGATATATATCATATAGATACCTATTGTGGATGCTGGTTGAATGGATTGATAGGGGCTGATGTGGAAATGTAGCTAGATGATAGGTGCATATTCTAAGGTGAATTTGAGTGGCTAAGCTGGCATGGTTCATGTTAAAGTGCAGTTTGGTCTGTTGCTGGAATTCCTCTGTATTGGTAGTGATATTGTTCTCTGATCGATATCGGATGATATGTTGGATCAGATATCGGATAGGCAGTTTTAGATTTTGTATTTTTGGTATTGTTTTTCAATCCAGTAGATATTGAAATGTATTGTAAAGATCTTATTGATGTGATTAATAATATAATTCACCTTTTTGCACCAAAAAAATATCATATAGATACTGGGATTTGAACTACTTGTTTGGTTAATTAGGATTGCATGTGCAGGAATCGAATGGCACAACACATATTTGGTTATACAGCTACTGAAGCTTTAGGGAAAACCCCTGCTGATTTGTCTGCAGGACCTGCTTATGGTGAATTAGCTAATCATCTCCTACAACAGGCTGTAAAAGGAGAGAGTTGGTCTGGGGAGTTTCCTGTTAGAAATAAAAATCGGGAACTGTTTAATGTTGCTTGTTCGGTCGTGCCATATCGTGATGAATACGGAACAGTCATTGGTGTTTTATCTGTATCTACTGATGCTCGCCAATTTCGAGAATTAAGGCCAGGCCTAAGTGCCCCCAAAAGGTCATCTTCAGATAATTTTGGCAATGATCTTCATCAACCTTTACAAACTACAATCACCTCTATGATATCAAATATGGTTAGTATTAAAAGTATTTTTTTTACCCTTATGCTACTTTTTTGGCAAACGTTGCATTTATTTTTAGCGGAGGGGTTATTATTATATTGATTGTTGATAACACCAAAACAGGCTTCCAAGGTGCTGCCAAAAATGAGGAACATGGTTCATGATGGCAGGAGCAGTGACACTTATTATCGCGACTTTGCCCTTTCAACAAACGACCAATTTATTGAAAAGCCCAAAAAAGATTCTAATGGGGGGAGTAAAAGTAAATCCGGGATCCATAAAGTTTTGTCTTCAAAAGCAGAGGCATGGATGGGTACTAAGAGAATTTCGTGGCCATGGAAAGAAAAAGAAAAAGACACTTCTGATATAAGAATGGGTCATTTTGGTTGGCCCTCGTTGCATAATGAGCACCATGAACAAAATATTGGCCCACAAATGAGTTCTAGTACAAGTAGTAGTATCAAAGCTCCCTGGTCATGGTCATCTTCTTGCAGCGCAAGTACCTCCGGAAACATAGATGATCATTACATTAATAGATTTGATGTTGACTTCAACAACTTGGATGTAGAGATCTCCTGGAACGATTTGATGATCGGAGAACATATTGGGCAAGGTATAGAAACTCTTATTCATTTACTTGCATTGACATAGTTTTCTTCATCAACTAGTTTTAATTCTTGTAAAGCAGGGGGCTCGGACAATGCTTACAACTAATAATATTTTTTCCAACTATATTTGTTGGGGTTTAAAAGTAGTGGTGTAAACGGGTCAAGCTTTTATCAAGAAACTCAAGCTCGAGTTCAAGCTCGACTCGATCGAGCCGAGCTTTTATCGAGCTCAAGCCTGAGTTCAAGCCCAGTAAACTGGCTCGAATCATATAATGAGTCGAACTCGAGCTAGCTGTTATCGAGCTTTTCGAGCCTTAGTATAGAACTATTTTCATATTATTTTTATATTTGTAAATAAGGGTTGATTTGAATATTAACCTAATTATAAGGACTAACTCCATAAAAGATAAAATATTTTCTAGCCTTGGTTATAAGAACTTTATTATTTGATTTTCAAACGGTTAAGCATTTCTCTTCCAGTTTGTGATTCGAGATCATGTACAAGTTCTGTGTGAATACTATATTTTTTTGTGGCAACTGCAATTTATATTACGTTTTGACACGAAATGGTGTATCTGCTATTTGTTCTAGCTTAGTTCAGCTATACCAGTTGGCATAGATTCGAGCTTTTCATATATATAATTTCGAGCTTTTCAAGCTAAGCTCGAGCTTTACTCGAATCCTACTCGAGTTGAGCTCAAGCTTGGATGATTAAAGCTTGACGAGCAATCAAGCCCAGCTCGAGCCAACCTTTTATCTTTCGAGCCGAGCTCGAGCCTTGTTGAGCTCGGGCTTGGCTCGGCTCGATTACACCCCTATTTGAAAGTATGATCAAATTTTGTTTTTAATGCTATCACTTGAGTAATTAAATTTGATATTTTAACATAAGTCAAATTTGGTTAATATAAATGTTTAAATATGTTATAATTAATCTTGTGCACACGCTAATTAATGCGTGCTTCAATTTGATATTTATAACGTGTACGTTTACGCAGTTTTTAGTATTTAGAATATATGTTATTAACTTATTATTAATTAAATATGTAATAATTGATCTTGTGCATACACTCGATAACTCGTGTTTGAGCTTGATATTTATAACGCATACGTTTACGGAGTATTTAGTATTTATTATTATTATTATTATTATTATTATTATTATTATTATTATTATTATTATTATTATTATTATTATTACAATCAATTTAACAATAATAATAGTTGTGCGCGCAATACCGATGCATGCACGAGTTTTTACATAAATTTTGCGTTAGTATTAATACGGATTAATATTTTGTTTAGATTTTTGTTGGAGGAAGAATGTGACTTTATTTAACAGGCATGCTGTTGAGGTTAACATTGTTGTTTAAATTTAACTGTTAATATCATATTGTAGACGTTATGGTGTTTAATAGCACGTAGTGACTCTTAAGAAAATATTTTTTTTCAAAAGTCCTTATATATACAATCTCGTGTATTTATTTTCAACACAATAATCTATGCATTCATTTTGATATTTATATTCCCGTTAATAATCATTTTAGCCGTATATGATTTTTAAACATGTGTACGGGCGTGTTAAACTCAAAAAGGAATAACATGAATGGTTATTGAATGTGGATAGTAAAAATATTTTTCCGGTTATTAATGAGGAATAATATAAGTCGTTCTTATATGTACATATTCGTATATTTATATATCACAGTAACTCATGCTTTCATTCTGATATTTATAATATCGTGCATATAAATTAATTTAGACTATAATAATAATACTATTTATAGATAACAACTAATATATATGTTGTTCATTTTAATAAATATAAAGTATGGGGAATTGAATAAAATTTAGAAGTTATTAAAAAAATATGAAAACATATAAAGTTAAAATTAAGTCCATATAATTTATTCATCAACAACTAAAGTTTTATTGATTACCCCATCTTGTTTTTAGTTTTTATAAGACAAAAGTGGCACATGTTTTTTTATACATATTTATTTTTTAACAACTACAGTTTTTTTATTACCTTTTTTTTAGAACGGCAAATTTTTTCACACATATACCACCTATCTCACAATATATCTCACAATGCCTCCAGTGAGGCTTGAAGCCACAACCTTTAGGTTGGTGGGGAATTCACATACCACAAGACCAAAGGCCTTGGGTATTACCAGTGTTCTAAAAGGCGCGCCAAGGCGCGAGGTGTGGCTTCGTCGCCACGAAATGACCTTGGCGACGGCTCTAGGCGTAGCGTGGAAAAAGGTGCGCCTTTTGGTAAGCCGTGGCGCCACTTTTTAAACTTTTTTTCCTTTTTTTTTTCTTTTTTTTTTTTTTTTTTTTTTTAATTAGGCCTATTTGGGTCTGGTAATTATTAGTAGTAAGTAGTATGATCTAAATCTACTATCTATAGCTCGTTCTTCTATTGCTCGTGAGTCCAAACATGTTTCTTATGGCTGTGATTGTTTTATGAAATATATATCCTAGCTTTGTTTGTCTTAGTTGTATTTGTCTTATATCAATGTGTGATTTGATTTTGTATTCTCTTATGTTTCCTTTCCTTTCCTTAATGCCTTTATTTGTATTTGTTTTGTTTGTTGGAAATAAATTGCCCTTAAAAAATGATATAAAATTATAAATACACAAATCTATAAATATTTTTTGCCGCCTTAAGCACGCATTATGAAACGCAAAGGCTCCTAAGGCTTGACTCTTGAGGTATCGTCTTGCCGCCACACCACCCTCCACGCTATTTAGAACACTCTGTATTATCCTCTCTTTTGAGTCTTTTTAACAAAATCGACACATGTTTTTCTCATCTTTTTTACTCAAAACCGTATTTTAGCTTCTAAAATCAATTCAATTTTGACTTCCAGTTTGTCAATTTCTCGTTGGGATTGCTTCATTTTCAAATGGAGGTCTTCAATTTGTCCAANGGGGAATTCACATACCACAAGACCAAAGGCCTTGGGTATTACCAGTGTTCTAAAAGGCGCGCCAAGGCGCGAGGTGTGGCTTCGTCGCCACGAAATGACCTTGGCGACAGCTCTAGGCGTAGCGTGGAAAAAGGTGCGCCTTTTGGTAAGCCGTGGCGCCACTTTTTAAACTTTTTTTACTTTTTTTCTTTTTTTTTTTTTTTTTTTCAATTAGGCCTATTTGGGTCTGGTAATTATTAGTAGTAAGTAGTATGATCTAAATCTACTATCTATAGCTCGTTCTTCTATTGCTCGTGAGTCCAAACATGTTTCTTATGGCTGTGATTGTTTTATGAAATATATATCCTAGCTTTGTTTGTCTTAGTTGTATTTGTCTTATATCAATGTGTGATTTGATTTTGTATTCTCTTATGTTTCCTTTCCTTTCCTTTCCTTAATGCCTTTATTTGTATTTGTTTTGTTTGTTGGAAATAAATTGCCCTTAGAAAATGATATAAAATTATAAATACACAAATCTATAAATATTTTTTTCCGCCTTAAGCACGCATTATGAAACGCAAAGGCTCCTAAGGCTTGAGGTGTCGTCTTGCCGCCACACCACCCTCCACGCTATTTAGAACACTCTGTATTATCCTCTCTTTTTAGTCTTTTTAACAAAATCGACACATGTTTTTCTCATCTTTTTTACTCAAAACCGTATTTTAGCTTCTAAAATCAATTCAATTTCGACTTCCAGTTTGTCAATTTTTCGTTGGGATTGCTTCATTTTCAAATGGAGGTCTTCAATTTGTCCAATTTCAATTTGGAAAAAACATTATTTTGACAACTTTTTGAAAATCTCTTACTAGTATTTTATACGGAGTAAGAGATTATAATCTAGTCTACTTCACGGGTAACTAGTAAACTTAAGTACTTAACACAAGTAAATTGTTTGGATGCATATTTAAAAATGACTATTAAAAGTAACCGAAAAAGGATACAACAAATAGAAGCTAATGAGAAGCTAATTATATGATTAGCCTAATTGATAATATATTCAATACATCCTATATTATGAGATGGATATATGGGAAGTGTGAAATTTTCTTGGATATGTTTGCACGCTACAATTAAATATTACTTCATATGTAATTGAGATGGTATTGATTTGAGCCCGCAAGACCTTTTTCATTTTTCATTTTGAATGGGGTTGTCAAGCATTGGACTATTGGGCACTCGCTAAGGTGAATTTATGGGGTTTCATCTTATTTACTTGTTACTTACATATGACAGGCTCATGTGGGACAGCATATCGTGCACTGTGGTGTGGATCAGTATGTGTTCCATCTTCTCACTTAACTCACTTAATACATCTTGTTACATAAAGTTGTCTCAAAGAGTTATTTGATGCACCCATGGTAACATTAATGTGCCGTGGGTTCAAAGGGACAAATAAAGCTATAAGACATAAATGCATCTTCATTTTATGCAGGATGTTGCGGTCAAGGTTTTTACCAAGCTACAATATCCTGGTGATGTTATACTATCATTTAGAAAAGAAGTAATTCTTCCGTGAATTTAATATGTCAATTTCACCATATCTTTTCATATGCATTTGAAAGTTCATATGTTTTACTTAGAAGTTTGTTCAAATGTAAGGTATCTCTGATGAAAAGGCTTCGGCATCCAAATATTTTGCTATTCATGGGTGCTGTAACTTCACCACAGCATCTATGCATTGTCACCGAGTTTCTTCCACGGTTGGTTTCCTAATCCATATATATCTGCGTCGTTGTATGAAACAATTGTTGGACTATTAACAAGTGTCTCTTATCATCCGTTGGTTCATTAATCTATAACTTATATATGTATGATCAATTTGATGGAAATGTTTAACTGTTACCAAATGTCTTAAATATTCTGATGTATTGACAGTGAGTGGAATTTTGTGCATCAAAGTCACCCGTTTCTTGTTCTTTTACAGGGGAAGTTTGTTCCAGTTACTTCGGCAAAATACAGCCAAGTTAGATTGGAGACGACAGCTTCATATCGCTATCGATATTGTAAGTACCATTCTAATGATCATCATATTAAAAAAGGGCTTTTGGTGATTGACCTCTTAACTAGCTATCGTACTTGGTTGGTTTTATGCAAACTAAATATCCATGTTCTGGAGTACTAAATATCATTGCTTGTAACATTGAACAATGCTAGACAGATTTTGTAAGAGCATTGGGTGCCTTGCCTTTTGCTCCCACGTTATTCTTCCCTTTGCCATGTTAAAGCTCACGTTAAGGTACCGGGGTGGTGCGTTATTGCTGCGTTAACGCAGCACGTTACCACATTAACGTCGCGTTAAGGGTGTGTCATTGTACACTTTCGCCCCCCCAAGATTGTTTGTGTCTATGATTGTGATGTGTTTGTGTTTGTGTGTGTTTTTCTGTGTGTGTTTTCAGTGTGTGTGTGTGTGTTTAGTGTGTGTTTTTGGTGCAGGTGGTCAAGATGGGGAAGGAGTATATTTTTGAAATTCGCGTTAAGGGTGTGTCATTGTACACTTTCCCTGTGGTTTGTGGTGTTTACATTTTACATCATGTATTTTAGTAGCATTTTTTTTTTTTTTTTAAGTTAATAACATTTTTATTTTGTTTTTATTATGTGGTAGTTTTTTTTTTAATTCGTAACGTTTTTTTATTTTGTATTGTAGTTTTTAAGTTTATTAATGAAATATTAGATTGTTGAATGAATAAAATAGTTAAGGGGTTAATTTGTAAATTGAAAAAGGGTGTTGAATTATTTAATAACTTGGTGTTAAGGTAAGGGGTGTTTTTTGATGAGTTATTGTGAAAAGGTTAAAGCTGATGTGGCGCTGACGTGGCACTGAGTTATTGAATGACTCAAGGTCACGGTTTNTGCTGAGAGATTTGTTGAAGAAGTTGACGATCCTACATAGAGATAAAAAAAAATCATAAGTACACTTTTTGATATATAAATGGGTCACCTTTGAAGTTGTCTCTTGCTCTTTTTTTTTTTTCTTTTTTTGTTTTCCTTTGTATGTAAACATAATTAAGTTTGCAGTTCGAGTTATGATATGTTGATAATGAAAATCTTAATTAGCCACGGTTGTGATTGCTGGCAACACATATTGACCATAGCTTTGAACTTTTACTTTACATTTGCGTCTAGAGCTACCGAAAAAAGTACATAAAGATTAATGGCATGGGAACTTGCAAATCCTCAAGGAGATTTGAGCAATCACGAGACTGCCAATTTGAATTATAAAGCAATTTCAAGCCTAAATACTACTACTTGGTTGATCAAACCCAAAGTACTTAATCATAAGACAACACTTATAGTTCACCAGTACTACACTTTAGAAAAACCGATAAATAGAAAAAAGAAAGTGTTGATATAAATAATTTTTAAAAACGTTATTAATACTTTTCGATATCTCTACGTTTTGATAATCACAAAATGTAAAATCATTAAACATAAACTTATCACGTAAACAAGTATTTAGTATTAAATATTCATTTTAACAAATCAATCACTTAAGGTATGAATAAACAAAATGTTTAATGCATTTTTATGATCAACGAAACTTTTATTTAATCACTAGATTTTTTATAAAATGTCACAAACATTTAATATCTTTTACAAAATCATTTTTGGTAAATAAAGGAAAATGTTTAATCCATAATAAATATATGAATTCAAATTTTCAACCAAAAATGACAAAAATATTTCAGAAAAACCTTCTCCAGAAAAAGACAAAGCTGAGAGCCGTTACAGGTGGGCGGCTCCCTTAAATGTATAGGCGGCCCTCTTAAAGTTTAAGGGGACCAGCCCCTCTTTAAGGGGACCGGTCACGCTCCTCAGCATCTCAGCTTTGCCTATAAATAGTGGACTATTCCTAACTTTTTCATCACCTTTTGCACCCCAACCTCTCTAATTTAATTCTTCCAATACATCTTTCTAAATCCTTTGATGCGAGTTAGAGTGATCGAGGTTTGGAATTGAAGGTGATTGGTGATTAGTGTTTTGATTCATGCAATGGATTTGTGGTTGCATTGGGAGGATTTAGTGAGACTCTGAGAGAGTGATGAAAATGAGAGTGTTTGTTTGGTGTTGGATAATTTATAGATGGATTTTCCTTTCTTAAAAAAGAAAATAAGAACTATTAAGTGTTTTTTTTTTTTTTTTTTTCTTTTTTTTTAAATAATAAAAAAAACTATGGTGCGACTTTAGCACCGTCTCAACAACTCTCTAATAACACCCCAGTAATTAAAACACATTCTTTAGCAATAAAAACCAATAATTGTTATCGGTGCATGTGGTCCCACAAAAAACTTCACCAAAAATACCTACTCGCTCATAAAGAAAACACTGACAGCAACCCACGGTTCTACCAACGAAAGGACGAGCAGCGGACCAATGGCGCCGGTGCCGGTGCATTACGGCGGCGCCATTGGTCAAAAAAATTTAGCGAATTGCACGGCAATCGTCCCTGTACCGTGGTCTTTTATAGATGGAATTGAGGAGGGGAGGGTGACCATTTGAGATGGGGAGTATGTGGTTTAAGTTATTTATTTATTTATTTATTTATTTATTTTGGTTAACGATAAGATGTTTATTTAGAGAAATTTGAATGTTGTGTTGATATAAAGAAACATGATCACTAAGCAATGTTTTAAACACGAGTTTTTAATTGGCATGGAGCTCCTGGTTTTCGGTTCAGCCGGCTTAATTGATGGTTCATCTGATTTTTTTGCCACTAGGATTGATGGTGGTTTGGCCTTAGATATATGTTTCCAAATTAATTGAATAAAATTAGAGGTATTATTTGTGGAAATTTTAAATCACTAGTTATGGATAAATGTTTATGGTAAGTAGTTAAATAAACCACGATGATACTAATTCTTTTCCAAATGAAAGTTTCAGTTTGTGTGTTTGGAATTACGTTTTAAAGTTGGCATCTTAAGACCCATTATCTGGTTAATGTGTTTTCAATTGATAGATAATCACTTTCTATTGCTTGGTATTGTGGTTCACGTCTATTTGGTTAACCAATTCAGGTGTCTTTGTCACTTTGTATACCGAGTAAAGGGTTTGCTTTATGTAAACGTCATGATTTGTTGGATATGTTTTTTTTTACGAGGGTGTCAGTTTAAGGGGGTGTTTGGGATTACTTTGTTTACTTTTTATTTTTTATTTTTGCTTTTGCTTAAGAATAAGCAGTTATAAGTAAGTTGTTTTGAAATCGGCTATAAAAATTGTGTTTAAAATTGCTTATTTAGTAAAAAATTTGAAAACAATTCAGAATCTTTTTATTGAAATGTCATTTATCAAATGTTTCAAAGTTATTTTATTTGGTGAAAGCGTTTGTCTAATGGGCGGCAAAGTTTAACGTGATTATAAAAGGAAACTTTGAGTTTATTAAATTAAAATACAGACATAAGAGCATTAGGTATAGTCACTTGAGTAAAAACCCAAAAAGGGTGTCACGTCATGTCACCTCAGCATTTTTTTTTCTTTCATTTCCCTTATCACCAACACACTCAAAAACCTCCTCTTTCATCTCTCAAGCCAAAACTTCACTTTTGAGACTCGCCTTTTATTTTATTTTTTATTTTTTTCAAATCAACTAACTTTTCATTCGCTAAATAAAAATAAAAATTACATAAAAAAATAAAAATAAAAAAATAAAAATTTATATAACCAAAACCAATAACATCTACACGTGGCTAAATATGTTAAATTGTATTTCAACTAATTCTAAACATTTGATTATTAACACATTATAAAAAATAAAATAATAATAAAAAGGATAAAAGGTCTTATTCTTCATTTTACACGCCTGCTGCACACACACTTCACTCAAACAGATTAAACACCTAACACAAACACAACACAAAGGGGAGTTTGGTGTGGTGTCGCCATCATGGCGTCGTACCACGTATGAATGGCGTAAATACTTCGTGACTGCACCCGATGCTCTAACTATAGTAATAATTTGTAAGTTTAATTAATGTGTATTAAATTCTTCTTCTGAAGAATAAGTAGATAACAAGAGAAAATAAGCAATATCAAACACATGCAAAACTTATTTTTAGGCTTGTGAGTTTATTTGGTTCACTTTACTTTTTATATGTGCATTTTTCGGCTTGAATTTCAGCTTATGAACTTATTCACCATCTTTAAGTGGCAATAACATATAAGCAAAAATAATGGGATTATAAAATGTAAGTTGAATCAAATGTGCTAATAAACCCAAAGATAAGCTTAAACAAACACCCCTTAAATACTACAACAAACAAGGAGTTTAATGTTTTTTTACTCGAATGTTACCTACCAGAATACATGATCACAAAAGTACTCTTCTTTTTATTATTCTAAGTAATGGTGATCACGGTCCAAAAACCGGACCGGACCGACCAAGACCGGATCGGACCGAAGACCGAGAACCGGAAAAACCATAGACCGAGACCGGACCGAATGTGGTCAGTCCGGTCTCGGTCCGGTCCGGTCGGTCCGGTCCAATTAGGCAAGATTTGGCAAGTTTTTTCGGGTTTTTGGTCGGTCCGGACCGGACCGGGACCGGACCGAGGACCGAATTAGCCAAAAAGCTTAGACCGAGGACCGGACCGAATGTGGTCGGTCCGGTCCGGTCCGGTCGGTTTTGTCGGTCGGTCTGGTCCATCCGGTCCGTTTGCTCAGCCCTAGATCTATGTTACTGTTTTTGCGAGCTAGTCAAATATATTTGGTTCCTTGCAAAGGAAAACCAAACACTCTGATTTATAAGATGAAATGCTTGTTTGTTTCTATAGGCAAATGGCATGAATTATCTTCATCATTTCCAGCCACCTATCATTCATCGTGATCTGAAGTCTTCGAATGTTCTTGTTGACAAAAACTGGACTGTGAAGGTATTTGTTTCAGTTATTTTCAATTTATTCCTTTTGCAGTTCTCTTATGAGAGTGATACCAAAAAATTGATCTTGATTTGTTTACAATTGAACAAGGTTGGTGATTTTGGTCTCTCTCGTGTCAAACGGGAAACTTACCTGACAACGAAGAGTGGGCGAGGAACGGTACTGCAATTTTCTTTCCCCATTAAGGCTCCCTTTCAAGTTTCAACTTTTAATTTTGCTCCAAATTTAATTAACTTTGGGTTCCTTAACTTTACAAACAATAGTTATAGCTTCTTTTTTTTATGGGACTTTAACCCACAACCTCTTGGTTGGAGGACATAATTATCTCACCGGTACCATTAGCCTCCATGCCTTTTTGGTAGCAGTAGGCCAGTAGTTACTGTTTTTTGGTATATTTAAAACTTTACTGTAAGTGACAGCAACCTTTTTGCTGATAAATTTTTGGCATAATAACCTCTTTTTGGTATTAAAACAAGTGTCGTTAGGGTATGATTCATTAAATCTAGCGCATGATAATCATCGTTTTGTAATAAATATTTTGGAGTTTTGTTAGCCCCAATGGATGGCTCCAGAAGTTCTTCGTAACGAGCAAGCTGATGAAAAGTAAGCCCATATTTGTTCTTTTCATGCTGTCCCTCATGGACTTTAACATGAGTCGGGTTGGGTCAAGTTGGGTTTCTAAGTTAAACTCTTGTTGGAGATCTGTAGATCTGATGTATACAGTTATGGTGTGGTATTATGGGAAATCAACACCGGAAAGATCCCTTGGGATGATCTCAATTGGATGCAGGTTCACCTTTCTTTCCATCTCAATATATTATTACTGTTTGAAACAAACTAAAAGGTTGACCTCAAAAGTCAACAAGATTCAAAATGCAAACATTTGTGATTCTGNTATCTATGTTACTGTTTTTGCGAGCTAGTCAAATATATTTGGTTCCTTGCAAAGGAAAACCAAACACTCTGATTTATAAGATGAAATGCTTGTTTGTTTCTATAGGCAAATGGCATGAATTATCTTCATCATTTCCAGCCACCTATCATTCATCGTGATCTGAAGTCTTCGAATGTTCTTGTTGACAAAAACTGGACTGTGAAGGTATTTGTTTCAGTTATTTTCAATTTATTCTTTTTGCAGTTCTCTTATGAGAGTGATACCAAAAAATTGATCTTGATTTGTTTACAATTGAACAAGGTTGGTGATTTTGGTCTCTCTCGTGTCAAACGGGAAACTTACCTGACAACGAAGAGTGGGCGAGGAACGGTACTGCAATTTTCTTTCCCCATTAAGGCTCCCTTTCAAGTTTCAACTTTTAATTTTGCTCCAAATTTAATTAGCTTTGGGTTCCTTAACTTTACAAACAATAGTTATAGCTTCTTTTTTTTATGGGACTTGAACCCACAACCTCTTGGTTGGAGGACATAATTATCTCACCGGTTACCATTAGGCTCCATGCCTTTTTGGTAGCAGTAAGCCAGTAGTTACTGTTTTTTGGTATATTTAAAACTTTACTGTAAGTGACAGCAACCCTGTTGCCGATAAATTTTTGGCATAATAACCTCTTTTTGGTATTAAAACAAGTGTCGTTAGGGTATGATTCATTAAATCTAGCGCATGGTAATCATCGTTTTGTAATAAATATTTTGGAGTTTTGTTAGCCCCAATGGATGGCTCCAGAAGTTCTTCGTAACGAGCAAGCTGATGAAAAGTAAGCCCATATCTTGTTCTTTTCATGCTGTCCCTCATGGACTTTAACATGAGTCGCGTTGGGTCAAGTTGGGTTTCTAAGTTAAACTCTTGTTGGAGATCTGTAGATCTGATGTATACAGTTATGGTGTGGTATTATGGGAAATCAACACCGGAAAGATCCCTTGGGATGATCTCAATTGGATGCAGGTTCACCTTTCTTTCCATCTCAATATATTATTACTGTTTGAAACAAACTAAAAGGTTGACCTCAAAAGTCAACAAGATTCAAAATGCAAACATTTGTGATTATGCAACCTTGTATATAACAGTTGGTCGGTCATAACACTTACAGGTTGTCGGAGCTGTTGGATTCATGAATCAACGGCTAGAGATTCCGAATGATGTCAATCCCGAATGGGCTTCTCTTATCAAAAGTTGTTGGTCCAGGTTTATCCCTTGTTTAACTTTTGTAGCCACATACGAGACATCATGATATCCACAATCAATGGGTTATGGGTTCTCTGTTTTAATAAATCGTATGTGTGTATCTCGAGTAAAACTATAAAAAATAGATGTACAATTCCAGCTTTCAACGGAAAATATTCATCCTAAGCTATAATGTTGATCTTGTGAAGTAATGTAACAACTTTCTTGATGCTTTTTCTTGCTTCCAGCGAACCACAATTTCGTCCGACATTCCAAGAAATCCTGAGTATGCTGAGAGATTTGTTGAAGAAGTTGACGATCCTACATAGAGATAAAAAAATCATAAGTACACTTTTTGATATATAAATGGGTCACTTTGAAGTTGTCTCTTGCTCTTTTTTTTTCTTTTTTTGTTTTCCTTTGTATGTAAACATAATTAAGTTTGCGGTTCGAGTTATGATATGTTGATAATGAAAATCTTAATTAGCTACGGTTGTGATTGCTGGCAACACATATTGACCATAGCTTTGAACTTTTACTTTACATTTGCGTCTAGAGCTACCGAAAAAAATACATAAAGATTAATGGCATGTGAACTTGCAAATCCTCAAGGAGATTTGAGCAATCACGAGACTGCCAATTTGAATTATAAAGCAATTTCAAGCCTAAATACTACTACTTGGTTGATCAAACCCAAAGTACTTAATCAAGACAACACTTATAGTTCACCAGTACTACACTTCAGAAAAACCGATAAATAGAAAAAAGAAAGTGTTGATATAAATAATTCTTAAAAACGTTATTAATATTTTTTGATATCTCTACGTTTTGATAATCACAAAATGTAAAATCATTAAACATAAACTTATTACGTAAACAAGTATTTAGTATTAAATATTCATTTTAACAAATCAATCACTTAAGGTATGAATAAACAAAATGTTTAATGCATTTTTATGATCAAAGAAACTTTTATTTAATCACTAGATTTTTTATAAAATGTCACAAACATTTAATATCTTTTACAAAATCATTTTTAGTAAATAAAGGAAAATGTTTAATCCATAATAAATATATGTATTCAAATTTTCAACCAAAAATGACAAAAATATTTCAGAAAAACCTTCTCCAGAAAAAGACAAAGCTGAGAGCCGTTACAGGTGGGCGGCTCCCTTAAATGTATAGGCGGCCCTCTTAAAGTTTAAGGGGTCCCGCAAAAAACTTCACCAAAAATACCTACTCGCTCATAAAAAAAACACTGACGGCAACCCACGGTTCTACCAACGAAAGGACGAGCAGCGGACCAATGGCGTCGGTGCCGGTGCATTACGGCGGCGCCATTGGTCAAAAAATTTAGTGAATTGCACGGCAATCGTCCCTGTACCGTGGTCTTTTATAGATGGAATTGAGGAGGGGAGGGTGACCATTTGAGATGGGGAGTATGTGGTTTAAGTTACTTATTTATTTATTTATTTATTTTTTTGGTTAATGATAAGATGTTTATTTAGAGAAATTTGAATGTTGTGTTGATATAAAGAAACATGGTCACTAAGCAATGTTTTAAACACGAGTTTTTAATTGGCATGGAGCTCCTGGTTTTCGGTTCAGCCGGCTTAATTGATGGTTCATCTGATTTTTTTGCCACTAGGATTGATGGTGGTTTGGCCTTAGATATATGTTTCCAAATTAATTGAATAAAATTAGAGGTATTATTTGTGGAAATTTTAAATCACTAGTTATGGATAAATGTTTATGGTAAGTAGTTAAATAAACCACGATGATATTAATTTTTTTCCAAATGAAAGTTTCAGTTTGTGTGTTTGGAATTACGTTTTAAAGTTGGCATCTTAAGACCCATTATCTGGTTAATGTGTTTTCAATTGATAGATAATCACTTTCTATTGCTTGGTATTGTGGTTCACGTCTATTTGGTTAACCAATTCAGGTGTCTTTGTCACTTTGTATACCGAGTAAAGGATTTGCTTTATGTAAACGTCATGATTTGTTGGATATGTTTTTTTTTTACGAGGGTGTCAGTTTAAGGGGGTGTTTGGGATTACTTCTTTTTACTTTTTATTTTTTATTTTTGCTTTTGCTTAAGAATAAGCAGTTATAAGTAGAACCTTGATATATAGGCCTAATAAAGAGGCCTAATGGTGGACCTAAGGCTTTAAATACTTGTACAGTGCATGCACTGTACAAGTATTTAAAGCCTTAGGTCCACCATTAGGCCCCTTTAATTGTGTTTAAAATTGCTTATTTAGTAAAAAATTTGAAAACAATTCAGAATCTTTTTATTGAAATTTCATTTATCAAATGTTTCAAAGTTATTTTATTTGGTGAAAGCGTTTGTCTAATGGGCGGCAAAGTTTAACGTGATTATAAAAAGGAAACTTCGAGTTTATTAAATTAAAATACAGACATAAGAGCATTAGGTATAGTCACTTGAGTAAAAACCCAAAAAGGGTGTCACGTCATGCCACTTCAACATTTTTTTTTTCTTTCATTTCCCTTATCACCAACACACTCAAAAACCTCCTCTTTCATCTCTCAAGCCAAAACTTTACTTTTGAGACTCACCTTTTATTTTACTCCAGTATTTTTTATTTTTTTCAAATCAACTAACTTTTCATTCGCTAAATAAAAATAAAAATTACATAAAAAAAATAAAAATTTATATAACCAAAACCAATAGACATCTACACGTGGCTAAATATGTTAAATTGTATTTCAACTAATTCTAAACATTTGATTATTAACACATTATAAAAAATAAAATAATAATAAAAAGGATAAAAGGTCTTATTCTTCATCTTACACGCCTGCTGCACACACACTTCACTCAAACAGATTAAACACCTAACACAAACACAACACAAAGGGGAGTTTGGTGTGGTGGCGCCATCATGGCGTCGTACCACGTATGAATGGCGTAAATACTTCGTGACTGCACCCGATGCTCTAGCTATAGTAATAATTTGTAAGTTTAATTAATGTGTATTAAATTCTTCTTCTGAAAAATAAGTAGATAACAAGAGAAAATAAGCAATATCAAACACATGCAAAACTTATTTTTAGGCTTGTGAGTTTATTTGGTTCACTTTACTTTTTATATGTGCATTTTTCAGCTTGAATTTCAGCTTATGAACTTATTCACCATCTTTAAGTGGCAATAACATATAAGCAAAAATAATGGGATTATAAAATGTAAGTTGAATCAAATGTGCTAATAAACCCAAAGATAAGCTTAAACAAACACCCCTTAAATACTACAACAAACAAGGAGTTTAATGTTTTTTTACTTGAATGTTACCTACCAGAATACCTGATCACAAAGGTAGACTCTTCTTTTTATTATTCTAAGTGACATGAGCAGATATCATTATGCTTATTCCAAGCTGCTAATTAAAAATACACGCAAATTTAACTAAACGATCCCAAACAACCCCGTGCAGCCATGCATATAGTAAATAATCAAAAACGCTATTCTTACAAACTCGAATGATAAAAGACATACAATGACTGCATAACATTCAGCTCAGTTTGTTACCACCAGCTTGCGCTTCTTACTTCAATATATTCATTGCAGAAACCATACCAATGAAGTGAGAAAATAATCATTACACAGCAGCTTAACAAAAATATGAACAGTTAATTTAAAATTTAAAATATCTAAAATCTTAACAACCAAAAATAAGATTCTAATATAATTTATAACCGACACTTCTTGAGAAAATTACAGCTCATAGATTATGATTCAACAATAGAAAAAATAAAAGATTTTGGCAAAATTTTGACAAAAATAGATTTATGAAGTTATAGTAAAGATGATAACATTTGGTGGGTATTACAAAGAACTTATGATTCAACAACATCCAATGTTTTTTTATGTAACCCGTTGGTAAAATCAAACTCTATATCGACATTAGAAACCGTTCCTGCATTAGTGTTCCAATGCACTTCGAAGAGAGACATGTGGACCATTGGCCGCGCCTCTAGATATCTGATCATAGTTTAAAAACAATACAATTACAGTTATATCATCGTGGAAGTGACGCCTCACCCGCTTATCAATCTTCCTCAGATCAGAATACCGCATTTCACGTTTTTTAGCAGCTTCATGTAGAGCAGCTTTCACTAGCCTCTTTGCTATTCCCTGAAGAAAAAAAGAAATGACAATGTGTTTACAAGGCTTCACAGGTTGTAAAGAGCCAAGCTCAGATGGCAAGACAATGCAATATGAGCTTTTACAGTTGCATTATGCTTTCATGAGTTGTAATTCATGAAGAACTAGTGGTCGAGATGCACAAAAGAGTTAAAAAGTCCGGCTCAAAAAAGACCCTTCCGGATCAAAAGTCCTAAACAGGCTCAATCTTAGCCATCCGAGCGGATCTGCCCCTACACCAATTCCAAATCCTGGAACAACAAGCCAAGGCTATCTAAGCCATGCTTCATGTATTGAATACTAGTTTACGAAAGGTAATCAGCAAAGGAACACAAACTAAGGCCATCTAAGTCCTTCTACATGCTCATGCAGAACTAGTTATACAGAAGGTAATCAGCATAGATTCACAAACCAAGACAGATACATATAGCATGTGACATCACAATTTTTGTTTCATGGGTTGTACCTCGTGCATATCTACTAATAGAAAAAGGTAACTAACGGCACGACACTGATCTGACCCAACATACATTAACATTAGAATTTAAGTACTAGCAGGTAATTTTTTTTTTTTTTTCAGAACGGCACCACACTTGAAATCCGACCCCCGAGTTAAACCATCCAAACGGGCTGGCCCCGGGACCCGAACCACTAGGAGAGACCCGCGAAAGGAAACCCCTAGAATTCACGGCTTCGTACTAGGAGGAAAACCTGGATATTTTCTCTCTTGCGAGACTTGAACCCTGGGTAAAACCTCCCCCAAGCTCCAGAAGGAGCCCAGGTGGCCAACTGAGCTAAGCCAGTTGGTTGTACTAGCAGGTAAATACGATAGAAGATCCTTGTTCGTCTTGTATCAGGCTTTCTGCGTGGTATTGTATCCACGCTATACTAGATGTACAAAACGTAACTACCAACTAACACCCGTTTACATAAACAGAGAGTGTTGCACCCTCTGTGCTCAACTGTTTGTCATACTTTGACTTTTTAAGTCAAACTTATATTTGCCAAAGTTACAGATATTCTTATATTCTTACACAATTCTTACAGATATTTTTAAACTGTCGAGGATTGTGTCCTTAGATACTAAAACAATCATAACCTCTATAGCACAGACAAAAATACATCTAAAATTATGCACATGATCCTAAAAGTTTTAACATGTATATAGATGTGAAGATCTAATCTTAGATATGGCACACAATATATACTGCTTAAAAAAGGTCTCGCCAAACACATGCCACGTGTAGGCTAAATACGCCCTTGCTTTTTTCTATAGAATGATACACACATATCCACACAAGTGTCTGTGTATCTAAGCCTGATATGACGAAATATTTAACATATGTGAATTACTTGTATACTAAACATAGACCACTTACATTGTATGACCAGAAACACAACCAAAGGGGTAAATATTTTCAGTCAAATGCAATTAAAAGGAATAAGATCTAAATACTGAAGAGCGTAAAGAAGTCTTACCGCGCGTGGATTGTTATGAACGATCTCCACAGCTTCTTCATTGCTCAAGTGTTCCCATAAACCGTCAGAAGCAAATATAAGAAAAGAATCACTTGGGTGGATATCATGAGTAAGGATTGATGGGGTGGCCGACATGATAGGCATAACCGTGGATTCAGGAAGTCGGAATTTTTGTGCAATTTGGTCGTTATTGTACTCTGAGTGTTTCATATAGACATCCCCAATGGATCTTGAAACCTGCACCAGACACAATTATTCAAGTATACTCTTAACAGACCCAAAATGACCAAAAAAACATCCATCATTGATTCAAAGCCTATTTCACTAACTAAAGGTTAATGGTTAAGCTAAAAATAAGCTATAATATCAGTTGACTTTATGAAGGCCAAAAACTATGTTTAAACCTATAAGAACCTAAATTATAATATGTGGCTAACATCATTCGTAGAAGTACTGGTAGTGTCGTTGTGAAAGTTTCATACTATTTACTCCCCTGGTCATAAATCATCATAAAAGAAATGGTATTATGAACCAGTTGTTTGGTATTTCATACTGTATACTAGCGTATGCATATAGGGTCTTGCAGTTAACTACAAGACATCAGTCAATTACGGCTCCATTTGTTTACGTCTTATTTCGTGCATTCTATCTTCTTAAATGTGTGGGTCATACCTTCTTATTTTCTCACAATGCTTATGTAGGGCCCCAAGTTCACATATTATTCATTTTCGCATCATAGATATGTGGCCCGCAAAATGAAAATGTTATATGGTCCTACATGCCGAACATGGTTGATTTGGGTCCAACATTACTACAGTAGCGATGCCATATAAAATTGAAATACAAGAGCTTAAAACTCCGGTCCCTGTGGTAGTGGTGGATCCAGAAATCAAATAGCAAGTTGTGTACTATCATTACAGATTTGTGGGTATACACTACAATAACATAAATAAATCACATCTCTTTTGCATTTACAAAAACAAAAAGTTTCAGGTATGCTTACAGAACCAAATTGACCACACAATCGAGTTTTTAACAAGGAGCGCGAATACATGTAAATAGATATTTGTGTAAAAGATACAAGAATAATTTAATTCTGAAAACAGAAAAAGAATAACCTGAATTATGCCTTTGACCCTCCAAACTCCATGTTTCAAAGCAACGATATTTGGGTCATGTGGGTGCAAACTTTTTAGCTCATGTCTAACCTCCTCAAGATTGGCATTATGTTCTGATGACAACTGTATAGCCGCCATACCTCCAGTGTTCCCCACCTTCTTACCAAGAACAACGCGTGCATCTCCAAGATTTGCTACAAAAAGAGTTTGCTGATATATTACTCCAACCAAGCAACATGATCCAACTGTTGCTATGCCTGGCCGTTCATTAAATAACTCAGCTACAAGAGAAGTAAATCCATTCTCCGTTTGAAGATACGCATTTTTAATTGTATCGGGAGTCACCACACCATAATCCTCAGCAGTTATTGCTGCATAAATATCAAACCTAAGAACACTGACATAAAAATCAATTCTTATGCAACTATCAAACCCATGTAGTAAACCCAACGTCAATCCCCAATATTCACTAGATTGAGATTGTTCTCCTTTACTCAAACAAAAAAAGCTTTTTATATGTCAGTTGCTACCCAACTACTAGTGATTGTGAAAGATAAGTTAATCTAGATTTTGATACAATGAAAAAATAATGATATCAAACATTTTGTAACATTCAAACCAAAAATAAAATTTCACATTTAATTGTTACAGAAACGCAGCTCCTCTATGCCTACACGCATACGTCAAAATGCGAACGTCATTATATCAATCTACCAAAGCACACGTTCAAACCAATTCAAACCTTTATTCTATTTTGAGATGACCAATCAACACAAACTACTCAAAGAAATGCTTAAGGTCATATCTAAGGTATAGCAGAGCGTCCACAATTACCTCAGTCTTTTTATTTAGTTCATTAATTCTTTATTAACATCTTTGCCATCAACAATAAACACTAATTTAAACAACTTCGCCACATATATTGGCATTTAAGAGCATTTGGATACGTGTTTTCAAAATTATCAAATTGTTGTTGCCATTTCAGGTCATCATCATAAACTTCTAGTGTTTGAATTACATGATTGCTTTATGCTTACATCATATTGATACGTCAAAGAATCAGAAATCCGATTATCAAGCAGTCGAGCAAATTACTTATCCCTTATTTATCTATTATTTTCTTAAACAACAAGCATCTACAAAACCGTACAACCATCAAAAGTGATTCTTACGGCCTTCAAAGCACATCCAAACACTATTTCCTAAACCATGTTTTCCAACATTTAATTATCAAATTCCCATTATCCGATAGCACATGATGACTATCAAAATCACAAAGTTATCATCACATTCACAAAACACCAACGTCAATTATAATCAATACTAATTAGATCAAATAGCAACAGCAACAAACCTTGGAAATTCCTAAACAAGTTATCGCAAACATATCGTGCAACATCAGGTCCTCCATGACCATCATACACCCCAACAAACGTCCCGAACGAACCAGACTCGATCTGGCTTTGATCCTCAAGCACTTGGTTGGCCTGAACAACGGCCATCGAATACTCTCCACCATAATATTTCCCAATATCTTTATACCACAACAACCCATCTTTCTCAAAATCATCACCATCACCACCACCATTATTATTATAATTACCATTAACACCAACAGTAGCACCACTCGTTTCGCTACCGTCACCCTTAATAAACGGTTTCCAACAAACTGATAACAGATTCATCAACCCTTCTAACATCCCACATTTCTCGCACAAAATCCCCTAAATTAAACACCCTATATATCTCAACATCATAACAACAATCAACCAGACATCATAATACCTTAAAACAACCTTAAATATATCAAAAATCCAATCTTTTTCCACAAATCCTAACAATTAAGACAAAATAAAAAATACCCAAATCAAATTAGGCAAAATAAAAGATACCCAGATCAAAATCTTTAATTTTTTTCAATTAAAAAAAACAAAAAAGTGAAATCAAGATTCTGATTCTTGATTAAATCTGAAAAAAAAAATGAAAATGAAAAGATGGGTTGTGTTTTATTAAATTTGGTTTAATTTGGGTATTTGTGAATTGAAATTGGATTTTATAAATTTATAATGTGGAATTAAAATTAAATTAAGAAGGTGGAACCCTAAGGGGAAGGGGGTGTTGGGTGGTGGAGGAACAAGAATGTGTTAATAGAAAGAAATTTGTTAATTTTTGATTCAATTCTGTTTTTTCAAGCTTTTTTGTTTGGTGTTACTTTCAATGTTTTTTATTTATAAAAAGTTTTTTCTGTTTACGCGTTTTTATTATTTTTACACACGACCATTAATTCTCTTCTCTTGTTTGCACGTGGAATGAATCATGGAAGATTTTGGGATGTTTGATTAAAGTTTAGGGGTTATAAATGTGATAAGTTTGAAAGTATTTGTGATCCTATTATCTCTTTGTCATCTATTTATTATCATTGGAAAGCAAGGTTATAAATGGCGAAGCCATGACGTTCTTTAAGGCGTGACTAAGGCGGCAAAAAAATATTTATAGATTTATCATTTATGTTATAGTATTATATTTCATATACATTTATACTACTATATTAGATATTTAGACTAATACTTATTATATATTTACCAGGCACAAATACGAAATAGCGCAAATTCCAAATACTGGTTATAGTTATTAAAAAAAAATTTTGTTCAAAAAGGCTCGCCACGCCTTATCAAAAGGCGCGCTTTTTCGCGTCTTTTTTTCACGCCACGCCTAGAGGAGCCGCCATGGTCTATTTCGTGGCTGCGAAGCGACGCCTTTGCGGCGTCATGATGCGCCTTTTAGAACACTGTTGGAAAGTGATTTCTGCGCTTCTGACGCATGCGTACATACGTTACAAAATTACAATTGCTAATGCGCCAATGTTACACTAAATCATTTTTACAAAAGTTAATTCAGGTGTACATGTGTCGTTTAATGATAAGTAGTAGTAGAAAATTAAAAGAGGAAACTTACTACAATTGTTGGCACAACTCGATTGACAGTTTGACACACATATGTGTGTGTGGATTTTGTTTTTTTAAATTATGTGAGACCAATGTTTTTCATTGTTGATTGTGTTCTTATATTGTAGTTGTAGTAACCGTTGTATCAGATACTTGAATATTATCAGGTTGAGCAGCGGAACTAGTGGATACATCTGGTGCACGTGTCTCAAATGAATCATTGAACAAGTGTGCTCAAATCAAATCTTTTTATGATTAGTTGTTGTAGGTAAAACTTATTAGACAATAAATGGGTAAAAGCTATAAAATACTAACGTACTTGTTGAATCATTTACCTTTTTATTGCTTACTTGACCAACGAACTTTCAAATTTTAATTCGACTTGAACCATTTTTTTATACCGTTAGTCTTCATGTGGCAACGTTAGTCCTTTTAGTCAACGAACATTTGCAAAGTTAGTCCTTTTTATACTAATGACTGTTTTAATTAACTAAAAATTTGGTTTTTCTTACGCTTTAATACTTAGGCCCGGTTTTACACGTTTTGATCCGTTTTCATACGTTTTTGCCCCGTTTTACACGTGTTCGTCCCTTTTTACACGTTTTCGCCCGGTTTTACACGTTTTCATCCATTTTTACACGTTTTCGTCTGTTTTTACACATTTTCGTCCAGTTTCACGTTTTCGTCCGTTTTTACGCGTTTTCATCCATTTTTACACGTTTTCGTCCGTTTTTACACGTTTTCTTCCGGTTTTACACGTTTTCATCCATTTTTTACATGTATTCGCCCGGTTTTACACGTTTTCATCCATTTTTACACATTTTTGTCTGTTTTTACACGTTTTCGTCGACGAAAACGTGTAAAAACGGACAAAAACATGTAAAAGTGGATGAAAACGTAAGAAGCGGACGAAAATGTGCAACAACGAACGAAAACGTGTAAAACCGGACAAAAACGTGTAAAAAAGGATCAAAACATGTAAAACCAGGAGAAAACGTGTATAAACGGATCAAAACATGTAAAACCGGGCGAATACGTGTAAAAAAATGGATGAAAACGTGTCAAAACGGGCTAAAACGTGTAAAACCAGACGAAAACGTGTAAAAACAGACGAAAATGTGTAAAAATGGATGAAAACGTGTAAAACCGGGCGAAAACATGTAAAAACGAACGAATACGTATAAAACAAGGCGAAAACGTATGAAAACGGATCAAAACGTGTAAAACCGGGCGAATAAGTATTAAAACGTAAGAAAAACCAAAATTGTAATTAATTAAAAACAGTCGTTAGTATAAAAGGACTAATTTGCAAACGTTTGTTGACTAAAAGGACTAACGTTGCCACATGAAGACTAAAGGTATAAAGAAATGGTTCAATCGAATTAAAATTTGAAAGTTCGTTAGTCAAGTAAGCAATAAAAAAGTAAATGGTTCAACTTGATATTTTTTGGAAACTACGTTGGTATTTTATAGTTTTTACCCACAATAAATTAGATGGCCCAAGTCCGGATGTGGATTTTGGGCTCATTAGGGTTATTGATATATCTAATGTACTATATAAATATTACTCAATAATGAAAAGCTTGGTTGTTTTTTCATTATTGAGCAATATTTATATACCGCATTAGACATAACAATAAACCCTAATAAACCTAAAATCGGGCTTGAGTCATCTAATCTATTATCTAACACTCTCTCGTAGTTCGAACGTCGAAAACGTGAAAGCTCAAACTAAAGTAAAAACTTCAAACATTAAAGATATAATCATTTTAATGTAAAGACATCTGAAAACAAGCAACAACAAATCTTCAAACACAAGCAGCAAAAGCAAAGCGGAGATAAATAGTTTTTTTTACAACTTTCGGCGACGCGTCCCACGGTCGACAGAGGTGATATAAGTTGGGTTTTATGCAGAATTGAAAAACAAAGAGAATTGCGTTAATGGTGTTAGTTGACCCAAGACGGTTAAAAGGTTATGGCTAAAACAATATGCTGATAGGGTTTTGACCGAAAATTGCAATTTTTTTTTTTTTTTAAAATAAATGGTGGCAGCTAAGGTTTGACGGGATTGGATAGTGGCGGCTAGGAAAATTGCAAATTTTTTTAAAAGGATAAATCGAGATAGCTAATATGTTACATGTCAAACATGTAGCATAAATAGTAAACCAAAACAAACAATCCCACTCATATGGCCATATAATCAGAACAGGCGTTTAAACTTTTAGTCATTGATACAAGTTAAACCACCGTATAGAAAACATATGCCAAACAAGTGAACAACAAAAATGACTTTAGCCTAAGATTTAAGTTGTGTTTGGCGCGTGGCTTATAAGGGTTTGAGCTTTTAAAATAAGTTAACTTATAAAATAAGCTTCGTTTGTGACACAGTTTATGGAAGCTTTTATAAGTCATAAGTCTCCCTAAGCCTAAGCCAATTGATACGGACTTATGGGGGCTTCAAATTAATTAAATTACTTAAATACTTTAAAATATAGTACATTATTGCTCAAAAACTGGAATTATATTTGAATGTAATTTGATGTATTTATATTAGGATTTACATTAATAAGCTTCAGCTTCAACTAATTTGCCGAACAACTTTGTAAAAATATAAGCTACAACTACACCTCCGGCCCTGGTCCATTTGACTAAACATATCCTTATTTGGTTAACCTTTCTAACATATTCAATGGCGTACCTATGTGGAGGGTAAGGTGGGCCATGGCCCACCCACAAAGCTAAATAATTTTACATATGTATCATGCAATAATGCCCAATATGCTAAAATGTATCTAGTATTGATTTTTAGTCCATTTTAAAAACTGTTAACTTATACTAATCCATGTGTCTAGTATAATTTTTGGCATACTTTCAAAACTGATATTATAATTTTACGTATGCAATAAATAGTTTAGACTCATTTTTAGATAATTTTAATGATGCGGATAAATGTCGTGTGTAGCTAAACGCTAAATGAAAAAAATGGTTACAATATTTTTATGTAGTTATAAATTATCATGTTTTTTTAGCATTTGTTAACGTTTTTCAAAAAGAGTTTGGACCTCCAAAAGAAAATTCCTTCTACGCCGCTGAACATACTTAGTTAACCTTTCTAACATACTCAATTCTTTCCATCTCAAAAGCTTACAAAAAGAACGTCAGAGAAAACATTTAGAGAAAACATTTATTTAAATACTCATGTCGATAATTAACTAGACAATATCTTGTAAAAAAGTTAAATGTGCGCATGTTGCGCACATTAATTTCATTAACATAAGAGCTTATTGGCCTCTTATATATGTCAATGGATGGGGTTAAAACCAAAAAATATTTGTTGTTTTCTCTATGTTTTCTCACGTTTTCGATAAAACCCTCTCGTAAAAGTATTTTCACAATACTTTCGCTGATATTAGTAGATGCTACTCGAACCACGCTTTTTCTATACATATCGGCATTTCGTATAGAGGTTATTATGTCAGCAATAGTATCACTACCCATGATTAATTAAAATTATTGGTGCCTCCAAATTAGTAGGTAATCTAGTATCCTTATGCATGAAGATAATCAATTCGGTCGTTGTGGTCGGACTCTATTATGGACTTTTGACCACATTCTCCATATGACCCTCCTATCTCTTCCTTCTCCGAGCTCACGTATGGAAGAAGGAACCGAGAAGAAGGTATCAGCAACAACTGGTTTTATTACGCGACAGCTAATAATGTTTATATCGATCTATTATGCGCCTCTGCATCTAGCACTGGGTAGACCTCATACAATAACTGTCCTAGCTCTACCGCATCTTTTGTTTCATTTCTTCTGCAATAATCACATTCTACCATATATGTCTTTTTCATTCCGTCGAAAATCTATTTTACNGTTGGTTATTGTGTGTTTGAGTGTTCCCAGAACAGGGTAAAGATAATCAATGAGTACCGGATATACACTTGTAATCGTGTTATCACTTTCCAATAGAAACTATTCGACCCTATGCCTGGGTTACACGAATATCTCTATGGGATAAGACCAAGTGATGTTCTTGTTTTAGGCACAAATCAAGAACAGAATAATATTCAAGTGTTTAGGGTTTGTGTTGAATCGTATATACATGCAGATGTGTTATGACCTCTATTTATAATAGAGAATACCCAAACCCTAGCTCATGGAATTATGTATAATTAACGGCCAATTAATTATAACATAATACTTTCCATAATAGTAGGAATCAGTGGTTATCAGTGGAAATAATAACACTAGCAGTGGTAATGTTAACACTATCAGTGGTAATGATAACACTAACAGTGAAAACTAGCAGCAGAATCCACTGTCAGCAGAATCGGATTTATACTATCAGCAGAAACATATTCATGCTATCAGCAGAAACAAATTCATGCTATCAGCAGAAACAGATTCATGCTATCAGCAGAATCAATACATAACCACTATTGAGTCAGGGGATTCAGTGACCAAATGGATGTACACTTTGTACCTCCAAACCCATTACCAGGTGTGAATTAATCCCTCAAGTGCACTAAATTTTCCAACACTTTGTGTCTAAAATTGACGTGAAAGTACTGGTTTGTGAAGAAGTGTGTCTATGTGCTATCACTAACAGAATGTTGCCATGTAGTTTAAGCATACAATGAGACATACAAATTAGCCATGTCAATCAATGATCATTTTTAAAACCTAATGTTTTATGTTTCTTGATGAATTAAACAAAATTGATATAAGTGTTATTTGTTAGGATACAGGATAAAAGAAACCTAAGTGACATGATATACTTTATAATCCATACACATAAACAGCATGTCGAAAATATTTGATGAAGAAAAAGATTCCACAAATTATTGGACCCGAAAACAGGTGAATGTTTGAGACTCTTTCCATCAAAATCGGACATTGCTTGCCTCTTCTTTGTACAAGTAGGGTCAAATATTACCCATCATGAGGTCTAATAGCTGGCACATCTTCAACGATGTTTTGTTTTGTTGATAGAACAGAACTGTAGCGAACAAAAGGACGTTTTGACATCGATTAGACATGGACCGGGTGTGTCGTATACTCGTATGTTAGCATGTGTCCGCTCTTTCATGGGGTCTATCAGAAGCAACACGAAACATTTCTTGTTGGATGTTTTGAGTTTTTGATTCTTCAAGGTGTCAAATATATGTTTTGTAACAAACGTTACATGCAACATTTTTTGTTGGAGGATCTGAGTTTTTGAGCATTATGAACTAAATGCAGTTAGCTATGTAATATGAGGATGATTAAAGGATTTTTTTTTGTAACTTCTAATACGGATCGGATATGTAAATAAATATCATATCGGCTATCTATTAGTAGTATGATACCATAGATAGCCGATATGATTTACTAGAGGTAAAAGTGTAAAACTATTTATTTTTTATGCAATAAAACAAGGCAGTACTGTGCATGGCATACTTTGTCTAATTGATCTGTTTATTTATTAGACATGCTCAATTGTTTATTTACCCATTCAATGACCATAAATAGTTTTATAATAACAAACTTTTGAGCACCCGTAATATCTCTTCCATCCAGGCGATTTTCTGTATAAAATTACCAGTTGACCTATTAACAATCATATAACAAATACCAATAGCATTAAATTAGGTCAACGGGTTCTCAGTTTCTGATGTTCCTAAAACAAAAATCAGAAAATGAGAAAAAACATTTTGCTAAATGACATGCTTAATCAAACATTGTATTTATCTATTCAGAATACAAATAGAGTGAGTCACAAACGTATTTTGTAGTCAATGACACCATGTCGATAAAGTTTGCCTAGAAGTTGTGTTGTCGTACAATCACGTTCGATGGGGTTAATTTGTTAACCATGAGGCTTTTATCCTCTTTCAAACTAACTATCGTAATCCTAAAACCATGTTTTTGTTGACATAGTAACTTATGAAAGTAGATTATTTCGGCTAAGGCTCTTTCTGCAAGCTAAATGCGTAACTGAGAACATAAGGGTGGCAGCGATGCCACACCATAATTCACCATGATGCAAAATGAGCCAATAAAATATTGCCAACACATTTCATGATTCACCATACCTCACCTTTATTTTTTAGTGGCAACCATGATTCACCATACCTCACCTAAGTCATTAATTGCCAACGTTCGAATTATTTAAACCAAGTGGCCATGCCGATTCGGCAATCTTTACCGAATTCCTTGTGCCGAGCTCCATACCGAAATAGTGGCAATGTTCATGCCGAGGCATACCGAGCATGCCGAGCTCGAAACCGAATACGTTGCCACCCCCTGATAGCTTTAGTATATCATGCGCAACTGAGGATATTAGTATATCAAGTAATACGTGTTATTACCATATAGGGGTCGATTTAGACCGCTAGGTGCTCAAAGCGACATACTAGTAGTATTAGAAAATTTGCATACTAGTTGCAGTATCTATTTTCATTTATATCTTTTAGATATTTTTTTATGTGAATACTTTATTGAATCTTTAAAATCAGCTTAAAATGTCACCTTTTTCTTTTTAATTGATAAAATTGCGTATCGAATCTTTCATAACATTTTACAGCTCAAAACACAAACCATTGGCTTGGACTCTCTTATAGAGGGTGTTTTTTTTCCACTTAATGAGTGAGCGGTGAGCCTAAACTATTNTGATTACAACTTGCAAGTCCTAAAAAGGTCAAAAGGATTGAGAACCTTGTTATTATACACACACGTACAATAAAAGATTTGCAGAATACAAACTCAAGGGTAACACAGATAGCTCTACCCTTGAGCCACACTTGTACAACAGTAATCGGGTCTTATAGAAGAGGAATTACAGACACAAAAACATTAACTATAACTTAGAAGCAGGTTTTTTGGAGCTTCTACCTGCTATGAATTCCTGCATTTTCTTGAACTGGTCCTTCGTCATTCCATTGTAATACTCATGAGCTCTCTCCTGCCATATATAAAAAACACAAACCACATCAGCATATCTTCTTTTAAGTATTTTATGAAACACAATTGCAATTTTTCACAAATAACTCATATTTGTAACCACTTAATGCAACAATTTTACTATTTAATGGAACATACTTGGCTTTATTGTTAAAGTTTGATGCAGCATACTTGCAAGTTGCAATTTCTTACCAAAATTTTACAAATCAATTAATGGAATATACTTGCCATTTATCTACATCTATATCTATACTACATACAACATTATATAAAGAGAAAATACATCTGCTTAAAACTTAAAAACTTAAAAATTGAGTAATGTTGTTAAACGAAATTACCCTTGCTTATAAAAGGAAAAGCAATATATTAAATATTTAAATAATTAATTACAATTTAAACAGTAACTTTCTTCACTCTCACTCCACACCAATTTATACATAAAAAAAAAATTGCACGCACAAATTAACGCTACTATACATCGTCGCCACTATGCGCATGTAATCGTCTAGTTGATGCAATGAATTGTCTGTTTTGTTAGGAAAAGGCAAGTATGTTTCCACTGAATGGTTAAAAAACACTGTACGTTTCTTTTATAAGTAAGGAATATTACTATGTTGCATTTTTTTTGCAGTCTGCCAAAATACAAACACAAAGACAGATGTAATAACCACGTTAAGCGGCAATCTTAACAGAAGAAAACATCATTAACTTTATATCTTAAACACATAAAATAAGTACTATCTTTTCTCTTATTTGAAATGTTTGCTATTGGTAATTCGAAAATGCTAGTATGTTTGAGTCGGCGTACCTTTTCTAGTAGAAGAGCATGGTGAAGATCCAGCTTAATACCATCATTTATGACTGATTTGTACCTCAACACCAAATCTTGATTATTTTTCATGATGGCTTCTGCAATTTCACGAGCTTTAGTTAATAATTCGCTACGTTCAACAACATGGTTCACAAATCCCAACTTTTCTGCTATCTGTGCAGTTAACGGGGTGGCTGTTAGAGACACTTCTCGAGCTTTGTTGACTCCTATTATGCGTGAAAGCTTTTGAGATAGACCCCATGAAGGAAATATCCCAAACCTGCAATAAGATTAAGCAACTTACCTTTAGTATTCTTTGTTCTGTCAAATCCTACTCCTCCCATGGTCCTAAAATTGGAAAGCAATACAGGCAACAAACACATATTCAATGGGATATACTTCGGATTTGAGGTCCAACGGACAAACTTCAAGATCAAATTCGCTTTGAAATCTATCAAGTTTTTTCAGGAATTTCAATACCCCCATCAAACTTTATAACAAATACCAAAAGGAAAAAGGTTGGTCTTTGACTTAAAAAATGTCGTGAATTCTAGATATATTTAAAAGTTAGTATTACATTAATGTCCTTATAATGAAACTAGCCTCACTAAACAGTGAAGAATTTAAGTGGTGTTTGGCCTTGCGTTTCATAAGTGATCATCTTATTATTTGCAATTTCAAGATGCATATAATCATGTACCATATATAAGTTCAATAGTGGCTGCAATGAACTCGGTTTTGATTACGGGTCATTTTGGGAGTTAATCGTTAGATAATCAGAATGTGTATCACAATTGACAATCTAATTATCACAACTTCGAAATCACGTCCAAACACTAATAACGATCTGAAAATTCCATATCAGGTATTACTTTCATATCGTCGTGCCATATCTCTTAAACTATTTAGTTTCATTTACATGATAGAGATTATATATATAACCCAGAACTTATTTATAAGTAAAAGGGTCATAACTAAGAATTGCTTGTCAAGATGTATCTAACATTTTGGCTTTGATTTCAGGGTCAGGCAGAACAGGGACAGCAGTATCGTGGTGCTGGTGGTGCATATTACGGTTATGCACCACAGGGATACGAGGCATATGGGTATGCCCCACCACCTCAAGATCCAAATGCTTATTATGGAGTCTACGGTGCCGCTGGTTATGGGGGTTATCAACAACCACCACCACAGCAGGTATTATATAGTCCTGCTCTTTTTGTCTTATCATCTGTTTTGCTTTTCTAGATCTGAAGGTTGACATTGAGTTGTATTTGCAGTGATGTGTGATGGTGAAATGATAATGACGTTGAAGGTCGACCTTGTGTTTACTTGTGAACTGTGACAAGTGGGGTCTGTAGTATACCGTCATGGAGTTTGATATGCCAAGAGAACCTAACACCCCGTAGAAATCATATTTATTTAATAAAACTAAAAATACTATAACAAACGCACTGCAGCAGCAGATAATCAGTTTCTGGTGTTCGTGTCGACTATTATTGATTCTGATTATCTGTTTTTTGAGGGTCAAAAAGTAAGTTCACGTGTAGCTGCAATGTCTGATTATCACAGATTCAAAAGCAAGTCCAAACACTATCTCCTACAACCAGTCTTGTTAAAATCGATTATCTGACAGATAATCACCATGCCAAACACCCCCTTAGACATTATATTTACTTCCTATTTCCTAAAACTAGAACTACTAAGGGGATGTTTGGATTAGCTTATTTTGCAGGCTTATGGGCGACTCAAAATTTAAAAAAACAAATAAGGTCAAATTAAAGTACCTTATGAACTTATCAACTTGAGCTCATTGTTTTTCCAAGTTTAAATAAGCTTATAACACAAGAAAACAAGCTAATCCAAACACCTTCTAAAACAAGCCATTGCGGCTACCAATTATAACATAATCAAACACTCCACTTACCTAGTGGAGTAACATGGACTAAAAGTCACCACGCTACAAACTTTTCTACAACTTCTAATGTAAGGGAAACACAATTTTAACAAAACACCCTCGCTCCGCCGCTTAAAATAAACCCGAATCAACCATACATAAGCAGGGGCGGACCTACGGGGGTTCACGGGAACTCGATGGACGTTTGTCGTGTATTGTAAATTTTCCTTAAAAATCTCGATTTCTTTGAAATGAACCTGGTCCCAAAATTTTGTGTCAGACAAATACATGTTAGTCCACTAATATGTCAAAAGAAATACATGTCTTCTTAATTTGTGTTACTAGTTTTAATGAAATCGTACTTTTTAGTTCAATTTTATTTCCTTTATAATCATAAAATAAATCTGTGCACCTGATGAATTAGGCCCTGGGTACGCCCCTGCATAAGTAAACCATGGCCTACTGGTCGAGTGGTCAAGATGTCCTCACAAGATGTCCTCAGGTTCACACCTCGCTAGGTAAACATACGGGGATGGCCTAAAAAGGGTCAGAAACCATCACGGCGTACAAATAAGGCATTAAGGAGCCCTCTCTCTTCCTTTATTCGCCGCGAATCCTGGACGTGATCTTTAATCCTACACCAGTTAATGATGCGATGGGAGAAGTTTTTCTTTTGATACCCTAGTTAAGCCGCGTTCATGAGGGTAACCTCAATAGGGAAAACCTAATCCTAATCCCTCTAGCTGCTATAACAATTCACAACCAAATTAACTTCAATTCCATTCAATTTAGGGGGTGCTTGTTTCTGCTTATATAGCTGGCTTATAGCTTATTTGGTTTTCGGCTTATGTTTTGTAAGCCCACTTTTTGTGGCTTATTTTGAAACTTTTCGGCTTATATAAGTATATAAGCCGAAAAGTTTCAAAAAAGCCACAAAAAGTGAGCCTACGAAACATAAGCCCAAAACCAAATCAGCCGTAAGCCCACTATATAAGCCGAAACAAATACCCCCTTACACTTAATTTCACAAACACAAGCACAATCCAACTCAAAAGCTAAACTCAAATCATCACAAAACAAAACAAAACAAAACAAAAAGCTCACCTAGCATGAGTATCAATAAACTTAGCATCAGTAGAAGCAACCAAAACATCACAAGCAAGCGCAATCTCGAACCCAGCCGTAACAGCGAAACCCGAAACAGCACCAATAATCACCTTCCTACACCTCTCCATCTGAGCAACCGGGTCACTTTCAACATCTTTCACATCACCTTTAAACACATCCTCTGCTGACGTCAGATCCACTCCTGAGCAGAAAGCCCGACCCGACCCGGATAATATGATCACCCCAACTGATGGGTCGGAATCAAGGGACTTGAATGCTTGTGCCATGTCTGTCATCATGGGCCTTGTTAGTGAGTTTAGGGACTTGGGTCTGTTGATTGTGACGTAAGCGATTCCATTTGAGGATTTTGTTACCTGGATTAAGGATGTTGATGTTGTGTTGTTGTTGTTCATGTTTTTGTGTTTTGTTTACTGTGATTGATTTGGTGGGAAATGTGTTAAGTTGTTTGTTGTTTCGTGTGGGAGTTGTTGACTTGTTTATATAGACGTGATTGTGCATGTTGGGTCCTTTATGAATTGATGGTTATAAATAACATCCTCGAGTAGTTTATGAATCGAGGGTTGAGCAACGGGTCAAACCCAACCCGACCCGGCTCGAAAATCGAATAATGGTAAAATATGAAATCGAAACTGAAACCGAACTGAATAAGGTCGATTTAGCTCGGGTCGGTTTAGCTATTTCGAACCGAGTAAATATGTTTTTACCCAAACCGAACCGAAACCGAGTAAAACCGAATTTATTATACAAAACCAAACCGAATAAGGTCGGTTCAACTCGATTTCGGTTGGATTGTCAGTTCAGGTCAGTTTTCAGGTGATTTTGCTCAGCCCTTTTAAAATGTCTTGATGGTCATATTGATGTTTTACAAAACGTTGATAACTGGTCTATTTAAATTTGTGGGTTAATACATAAAAAAGTTACTAAACTTTACAAAAAAGTTTGCCTAAGTTACTGAACTTTCATTTTGTTCACTTAGGTTACTGAACTTTCGGGAAACATACACTCGAAAATTCAGTTTTAGTCCTAGTAACCTGAACATATAATTTTTGATAAGTTTAGTAACCTGATTGAACAAAGTTTCAAAGTTACGTAACCTGAAAAAGTATATTTTTATAACTTCAGTAACCTGAGTGAAAAAAGTTTCATAGTTCAGTAACCTAAGTGAACAAAATGAAAGTTCAGTGACTTAGGCGAATTTTTTTGTAAAGTTTAGTAACTTTTTTGTGTATTAACCCTTAAATTTGTTGTCCTCTTGAAACCAACTAAGTTACGAGCCGGAAGGCTAGTTTAAAGATGTTGTTTGTGAAGTTGGATATATGGAAGGCAATGTCTAACCATATTTATTGACACAATTATAAACAGAAATTCGGCTACTTTGTAAACACGATAATTTTTACAGTATGCAAAGTCATTTCCTTCAAAACCAACTATAAGTTACAAGAGCTAAGCACGTGAGTATTGATCTCAAAGTTGCTGGCTTGTGAAGTTTGGACTTGGGTCCCAACTTGAAAAATTCACTCACCTGCCGCTAAGTTAAATCGTTTATACGTCTATACTAACTATACACTCCGCGACGAGAGATCATTTTCTATTAAAGATCAATTCGACACAAACAACTTAAGTCATAATATATCTTGAATTGATATAGGCTCCTTTATCATAAATCTAAACAAATGAACCAATTTTAAAATTGATTCAACTTTCAAGTACAAAATGACTAGAACTAACATACTTAAGTTAAAGGTTAGAATAGTATTAGGTCATTTATGTTAAAAGATAAAATCACAGAGGAGCCAAAGTATAAGTTGGTCAATAAATGTAGATGAGATAACGTCAGCTCGACGGAAATACGGATAAAATCGGTTTGTTAATGTCTTGAGATGCGGTCCATTTGTCTACAACGTGGGACATTAATTTAGTAGAAAAATTCTACTGTAAGTTTTTAGAACCGGTATGTTTGACATATAACTTTTCTCTTCTGAATTTTTTGGTTTTGACTCGTCACGCGTTTAGTCCCTTAGAACAGTAGTTTCATTAGTTTGACTGTTAAATGCGACCATTAAATTGTGCGACTATTTTAAAAATTTTAATGCGTGTCTACAAGGTCGGTGTTGTCTTTTGTTAAACCGAAATGACATTTTGCTATACTAAATTCATGTTTTGCTAGACCAATTTTGTGTTATTCAAAAAGTCAACCATGTGTTTTACTTTATATCATTTATATATTGTTTGAATAAAAAAATAAAACACACGAGATTAATTTTTTTTTATTTATTTTTTTATTTTTTTTAAGGTCAACCATGTGTTTTACTTTATATCATTTATATATTGTTTGAATAAAAAAATAAAACACACGAGATTAACTTTTTGGATAAGGCAAAATTGTTCCAGCAAAACAATCACACTGGCCTAGCAAAATGTAACTTCGGTCTATAAAAGTCACGTACCGAAGCTTTTATGAAGTCGTATAATCTAATGAGCGCACAAGACCAATATTGAAAGTGAGGTTTTTTTACTAGAAAGTAAATGCACTTTGAGTAAGAATTTGTTCTTATTATTATTTCATTTTTATTGGCCACCTTCGAATGAATATCCAGTGAAGTAACTAAATCGTTTAACAATAGTTATTTGCCTAAAACTTGAAACGCTTTTGGTTTTTTGTAGCATTGTTAACTTAAATCAACTTAGAAAGTGCATCTAACACACATGATCTAATTAAATACAAATTAAAGAGGGTGATTAAGTATAGTCTACTGTCTAACAAACATGATCTACTACAAAACTAATAGTAACACAGTAACACATAAGATTAGTGCATTAGATTTTTATTTATTTATTTATTTTTTAACGGCAGTGCATTAGATTTACTGTTTTTAGTTTTATAGAGTATCATTGTTATTGTTAAAACTATATGTTGAGTGTCACAAAATGATGAGTGTACTAATGAAATTGTTTGAGCACACATGGGTTTCAACGACTTTATGAGGTAACATGGACCACACTAAATCAAATCCTTCCAAATGAGGAAAACTTGTAATAAATTTTAGATTTGATGCCAAAAGCTGCATAACATATATATCGACTCGATTTTAATGAGTGTACACCTGAATACCTGATTTTTTTTCTCCAATAAGAAATCACCTTCAAAACCAAAAAATAAAACATTTTTTTTTTCTCCAATTTCCTTATTTCATCTCACTTTTTTCTCCAAAAAGGGTAATACGTTTCACCATGTTTCTATTACAATTAAACTTCTTTAAGACGATTAGCGTTATATGTGGATTCACGTTAATCACGCCTACATTTTTCTTGCATGGTGTCGATGGTAGAGTTTTTATGGCCTCGAAGCCAACAGGCGTCGACGCATCTGTTCTTACTTCAAAGATCTCCGCAGAAAAAACCATTGTAGTCGACATCAATGGTCTCGGAAATTTTAGGTCCATACAAGATGCCATTGATTCGGTTCCTAATGGAAATCAAGATTGGGTCGTCATCCATGTCAAAAAAGGAATTTACAGGTGATTGTTGGGTCCACGGTTTAATTTTGCAACTGTTTCATGCTCGTAGTTCCACTAATATGCAACATTTACGTCTCAAAATTTCATTTTGTAATATCTTTATGGTCTACACTTTCATACATCCGACATTTTTATAGTTAATGTTCTTCCGTATTATCTTTGCTACATCAATATCAAGTGAACTATTACACAAAATATTCGGTTATGTTATGTATATCTTTAACCATCATATTGAGTTAGTACATAAGTTTTTGCACAGAGCTCCTCCAATCTTAGCTATGGCACTGAAATGAATTGTGTCATATCTCATAGCATGTAACCTTGTTATGCACCTACCTGACCTAAAATTTTCTAGCTAAAGTAAATCACTTAACATTACATGCATGTTTCACTTGATACTTGATAACAACCTCTTAATTAATGAATCACTCACATACATATCAAGTCGGAGTATTAGTAAAAAGAACAATCCCATTTTACGAAACAATTAAAAAAAAAAAAAAAAAAAAAAAAAAAAAAAATCAGACGGATAAATTAATAACTTTTACAACATGAAAATTCTTAAATACTCCTATAACGTGTATAAGCATGTATTGCTTGAGCATTTTTCATTAAAATGATTATAACCATGTTCATTTCACATTCTATATATTGCAGTATATGCTATGAATCTTGTAACATTTTTCAGTTTATGTGATTTCAATTTTTGAATTTAGAGAAAAGGTGACAATTCCAAGAGAAAAACCTCATATCTTCTTGATGGGAAGTGGAAGGACTAAAACAGCCATTGTTTGGTCACAAAGTTCTGAAAACAACTATGAATCTTCCACTTTTAAAGTTGAAGCTCCTCATTGTATTGCCTATGGTATAAGCTTCAAGGTACTAGCGATTTCCTTCGCATAATGTGCATCACTTGAAATGGAAACTATACAACCTTCTAATCCATATATGCTTTGGACAGAATGATGCACCAACTGGAATTTCTTATACTTCACATAACCAATCTGTAGCTGCATATGTTGGTGGTGACAAAGTTGCATTTTATAGTTGTGGATTTTATAGCACCCATAACACTCTTTTTGATAACAAAGGTAGACATTACTATGATAGATGTTACATTCAAGGTGCTATCGATATCATTTTTGGTCATGCCCGGTCCGTATTTCATGTAAGCTCACTATAGTATAATCAATGTTAAGTTGTTGTCCATTAAATTACTCAACCTACCATAGCAAAAGACATTTTTCCTATTTATTTATTTTTGAATTTTCTGTATGGATATAGGAATGCGAGATTTTTGTGATTGCGGATAAAAGAATAGAGATTGAAGGGTCAGTGACGGCTCATACCAGAACAGATATAAACGAAAACACTGGATTTGTTTTTACTAATGGTAGAGTTTATGGCATTGGACATGCCTACTTAGGTCGACCTACAGGTGACCATTCTCGAGTAGTTTTTGCAAATACTTACATGTCTAGGAGTGTAAGGCCCGAAGGTTGGAGTGACTGGAATCATCATGGCAGTGTAGAGTAAGCTTCTTTCTATTTTTTTACAATTGGTCTTTGTTATAGTTTTATATCAATTGACAAAAAAATTTTGAGATAATAACGAAAGTTTTGAACCTTACAGGAATGTATATCATGCTGAATACAAATGCCACGGGCCGGGGTCTAGTACAGATGGCCGGGCTCGATGGTTAAAAAAGCTAAGCGACGAAGAAGCTGCACCGTTCCTGACTACAGATTTTATTGATGGCAAACAATGGTTGGTAGGAGGACAATCTTCGATATGATTGGTAGCATAACTATTAGGTTATGGAATCTTGTATTCCAAAACAACATGAAGAAATGAAACAAGTGTCATTTATTTTGTGAATACTGTTTTATTATGTATAACTTGAGTTACTAACCAATAGTGTTAAGCTTAGCTAGCTAACTCACATTCATTAATTCGATCGTGTTTAGGAAAAAGAACTATAATTTCACACAATACAAAGATACTGGTTCTCAAATTGCATATCACGAGTGAATCAAGACCAAAAGTTTCTAAGGGTTCCTTGCCACTTTACTACCTCAGATTGTTTACTTTTTTTTTTTTGGCGAATACCTGGTTAAACTTAAATATACAAATATAATAATTAAACTAAAAAGAGAGTTTGTTAAACAGTCATCAAAGACATTAGATTTAAGTTTGGTTGGTTGGTCTTTTTCTCATAAAGTATAATTAGATCCCTTAATACATATGGATTACTAGCTTCATAGCCAGGGACGGAACCGGGGGTTCGTGTGGGGTTTCAGAACACACATGGATTTTTATGTTGTAGTGTTAATTTTGTTACAAAACCTTGATTTTTTATAAATGCATCCGGTCCCAAAAAATTATGTATGCAATCTTGTTTGATTTTCCCTAAATGCACCCGGTGTCCGGTGACTTTGTATTCTGGTTCCGTCCCTGTTCATAGCCTGCCTGAATGAGCTGGCTAGCTGAGGGAAACGGTGTACACTTTTATTAAAATAATACGGATTACAATCAATAAATAAAATTAACAGAAAATAAATAACAGTAAATAAAATACAGACAGAATGGAGTAGAAGCAGAAGACAGACACTATAAACGATAAGTAAATAATAAGCACTAAACGACAAGGCTCGTGTTTAACACGATTCCCTTAAAACAGATTCGCCGTCTGTTTCCCAGGGTACAACGTCCAAAGCTGTTGTACAGCCGGACTTGACTTACTTTCCTGAAAGATCACGGAAATCTTGCGTGTTTCTGATCGAAGAGAATGCTGGAATTCGGCTGTCTAGAGTTGCGTTTTTTCTGTTTTTACAAACGAATGAGAGTTGGCCAATATTTATACTAAAACCCTATCTTGTTCTCCAAGATTAAATATTTACCAAACTTTAACAAATCTGTAATTAACACACACGATTTGTATATCTTTTATTTATCACAAAATATTCTGTATATAACTTATTCAAAAAGTTTCAATCAATACTATAATTAGATTGATACAGAATTTGGAAAATCAGAACCCGAATCTGCAGCAAAAAGATACGCACGTATGCGAGGCTTCGGAGCTGCATTCGTGTCGCAGGTCGCGCGGGCTCGCATGAGTTCAGAAGATTCGAACTCATTTTGGCCCAGAAATCCTGAAATCTGCACCCCCCCCCTGCGCGCGTAGGAGTGGGAGCATAGCTCAACTAAAAGAATTTGAAAGCAAATACCAAGATTTCCTTATAAACAAGCATTCACTTCTTGTTTTGGGCGATGTGAGATACATCCACTTTTCCATTGTTTTGTGTTTCACGTGCCTCACTTTGAGACACGATTTCTCATTCATTTCAACTCTATTTTGGACATACTTTAGCTCGTTGCGAAGCTCTCTTGGAGGAGAACAAAACGCCCCCAAGAAACATAAATATATGTAACATATACATACATTAAATTATGTTCAAATTTTGCAAAAAACCACTTTGCAAAACTCATTTTTCCAACAATCCCCCACATGAATGGAGATCGGTCGAAAACACACGAAAGTTTCCGCGAAATTTCGGCGGTTAAGTCTTGCATAGGATAGGTAGGTGTGACCCTTTGAACCTTCCCTTGTGAGATGCACTTAGTCTCCTAGATCTGAGTAAACGCGATGTCCTTGAACTCAACATCTATTTATGTAGACGACAATACACACTCACACAAGACTCTGCCTGACCTTGTCAAGTCCTCATAGTCGTATTCGCTATGGTCATGAATACTAGCCTGGTTCTGCAAGAGCTCTTAGGAATTGTGCCCCCCACAATTCCCTTCGAAGCGACCCCACTTCTCTCTTACATAGGTGATTTCATCTTGAATCATTAAAAACATATGTTTTGTGATTCCATCTTGAATCATTATGCTTTGTGATTTCATCCTGAATCATTAAAGCCATATGTTTAGCCTTTCAACAAGTCACATTTGTTATAGGAATGGACTAGGAAGCTACAATATTTAAGTAACTCCCCCACATTGACGTGACTTCCCCCACATTTCTATGATTAGGTTGTCCTATTGAACCCAGATCTTGGGATCTCCAGTCAACTGGGTTAGGTTTTCCTTCATAGAAACTCATTCCTTCAAGGGCTTTAGTCCCATTCCTTTAGACGACTTACTAACTAACTCTCTGCTTAAGCCTTTCGTAAGCGGATCAACGATGTTATCCTTTGACTTCACATAGTCAATTGAGATAACTCCTGTTGAGAGTAGTTGTCGTATCGAATTATGTCGACGACGGATATGTCTGGACTTTCCATTATACATTATGCTATGAGCTCTGCCAATTGCCGATTGACTATCACAATGTATACTAATGGCCGTTACCGGTTTAGGCCACCTTGGTATGTCCTCTACGAATTGTCGTAGCCATTCCGCCTCTTGTCCGCATTTATCTAACGCGATAAATTCTGATTCCATCGTGGACTTAGCTATAACAGTTTGCTTGGAAGACTTCCAAGATATAGCTGCCCCGCCTAGTGTAAACACGTATCCACTAGTCGATCTAGAATCCTTTATGTCAGATATCCAATTTGCATCACTGTATCCTTCTATAACAGCTGGATATCTTTCATAATGCAGTCCATAATCGCGACTGTATCTCAAATAATGAAGTACCCTAGTCATAGCTCGCCAATGTGCATAACTTGGATTACTAGTATACCTACTTAGCCTGCTAACAGCATATGCTAAGTCAGGTCGGGTACTTGTCATTAAGTACATTAACATGCCAATAATTCTTGAATACTCTAATTGGGCAACCTGCGCTTCTATTTTTAGATAGATGCTTGCTGGTGTCAATTGGAGTTCTAGCTAGGCCGGAATCCCCCGCATTATGAGTATTATGAATTTTGTCCACGTAATGTGCTTGACTCAACACAAGTCCATTTTGAGTTCGTATGATCTTTATACCAAGGATCACATCAGCCAAACCCATATCCTTCATGTCAAACTTAGATTTCAACATGTCTTCAGTAGATTTGATCATCTTGTCGTTACTGCCAACGATAAGCATATCATCAACATATAAACACAAGATTACATATCCACTACTTGTGTCTTTTACATAAACACACTTGTCGCATTCATTAATTTTGAATCCACTCTCTAGCATGGCGTGGTCAAATTTTTGATGCCATTGTTTGGGAGCTTGCTTTAAGCCATATAATGACTTAACAAGCCTACAGACTTTGTTCTCTTGTCCAGGAGCTATGAAACCCTCAGGTTGGTTCATGTAAATTTCTTCTTCTAAATC